>JANHGL010016552.1:48626-111345 GCA_024611195.1 Ceyx melanurus
AAAAAAACCCACAACATATATATATATATATATATATATATATGGAGAAATACTTAATTTGCACTAAGGTGTAGCACTAAGGATTTTTGCAAGAGAAAATGGGTTTCCTTGTCCAGGTGGCATAATTCATCTTGTTTATGAATTCCCTAACTGCAGCTTGAAACCTTCATGCTGTGTGACATCACAGCTGGTTGCTTCTGTATCCCAATGACATCATGGAATAGATTGATTTGAGGTGAGGGATTAAAAACAAGAGAAAATGAGGACTTGAATTTTATTATCCTTTTATTGATACTGCTTTTATAGACAGACCCAAAATTATCAAACTTACGCCTAGAGGTCGTCCTGATGCAGCGTTTGAGATTTTTTCTCTCATGAAATACCAAATTCCTATAATGGTAAATGTGGGATTTGGCTGTACACAAGTAATTTGTTGCCAAGGAAAGGAAGCAAAGCTTCAATTCAGGGAGTTTCCAGTGCTTTTTTTTCCAGAGGGAGCTGTGGTTTGCCTCTCCCACCCACAGAAGCAGCTGTGGGAGCGAGGGATGGGTAGGGAAGGGCTTGCCCTTCCTTATGTGCTGGCAGCTGAAACAAGAACAAGCTCACCACCTTGCATGAATAGAAAGGAATCACTTGTCCCTGTGTAGCACTTAGCAAAGAGCATATGTGCATAATTTTTTTGTGACAGACAGGAACTGCATTGATACAAGGCCACACTGAGGCAAACTAAAAGTCAATCTAGATCAGGACCCTATCTATGAAGAGAGCAGTTGCTTATCCAGAAGTATAAACCAGGTCAAGTTTATCACACCACCCATCCATTACTCAGGATTTCTAGGTATTTAGTAAAATTTTTCTGTGAATTTGATCAGTCTTCCTTGGGCCCATGAAAACATCCACAACATCTCTAATAAGAAACCCCTCAACTCCTCTCTGTGATGATTATCAAAAACTGTTCAGTGTAGTTTATTCCTTTTTGTCCACATACTTCAAAGCAATTCTAAAAGGCAGATAAGGTTTATTCTCTAGCTTCTGTGTAAGGAGAAGCTCAGGTAGAATAAGTCATTGCATGGATTTGATGGGATCTTCTCACCTACATAAATACTGTTTATTGGTGCATGCATTTCAGTGCCAAGTGATCAGCCATAGTCCTGGCACAAGAGCCAGGTCAGGGCTGCAGCTGAGGTAGCCTGAATTACTTCTGCCTTTTATTATATTCCTCTGAGATTTTGCATCTTTCTTTGCCCCATATCTGCATGTGAAAATAAATGTGACATAGTAGCATTTTTTTAGTTGCATTGGTTACATCTTGACTTTAAGGAACAGGTTATCTGTATAGTCCTAATCACATGTTTTCCCCTGAAGCCTGTGTCCATTTTCTTTCCATGCTTCCCCAGCCCTCATGCTCAGACTCTTCCTGGAGAAGAAAATCAGCAAGAAAGATGCAGCTACACTTGGTTCAGATTCCCATTGACTGGAGATATAAATCTTACCATGGCCAAACCTGTCAAATGGCAAAACTGCTGTCTTTAAGCACTGCCAGTCTGCAGCCTGCTGTCTTCATCCTTCTGGTGGACTAATGGCTCCTGTAGACTCACAACTCAGAGTGAAAGAGAAATACAAGGCAAGGTGATCTATCTTCTTAGTGTATCATCTCCTTGCTAGAGAGAAGAGGCCCATTTGCTTTAGGTTTGATTTACATGATACTCGCTATCTTTAGCATCCTGCTGATTTCCAAGGAGATCTCTCAACACAGATATTAACTCCTCAAATAAAGCCAGGCAGTGGCTGGGCAGGGACTTGATGCATGGTGGCTGAAAGGAAAGTGGTTACAGACCGGGCTGGACAGCACACCCTGAGGAAAATGCATGTGAGTTTTGTGAGGGCCTGGTTTGCATGTTCAAATCCTATATTGAAATAGACTGTGGGTGAGTATGACCGTAACAGGAAAATCACAGACTCACCTCAACAATTCTGTGATTCTGTGATTTTCCTATTGTGATGTTATTTCCTACTGACTCTGTGGGAAACAGCTTTTCAGTTCGTTTTTCTCCTGTGACTTCCTCCAGTAGATTCAGATGAGGCATGGACAGAATGGACCCAAGATCCAAATAACAAAGCATTTCTCATTTCTTGGCTAAAGATCAACCCAAGCATCTCAAGAACAGATTTTCAGAGCTGCTGAACAGCTACAAATATCACAGATAGGTGCTCAGCAGCTCTTAAAACAGGACTTTGTTGTTTGGAGACTGTTTCAGCCTACGGGCTATCTTTCACTGTGTAGCAGACATAGATTTTTTTTGGCTGGAAAGGCAAAAATTTGAAGGAAAGCAGTGACTGAATTTCCTTCATTCATCATTTATAACTGAGGGTATGCAGAAAAATATTAAGTCCTTTGCTTATAGTCCAAGCTGACTGGACATTTTCTAGAGTCCATGAAATAGTGAAAGTTTATATGGATTTACCTTCACAGATTTGATCTTAAATTGTCTTTCTGCATGGTTTTAAGAGGTCCTAGAAAAAAGCAGGGTCCGACTGTTCTCAACAATACTGAATGACACTCGGCCACATCTAATGGCTCTTCACCTTCTCTTTCAGTGGAGATTCAGCAGCTGAGGCACTGAGACTGAAGTGAACTTCTGTCACCCACAGCGTTAATGACCGAAAGCCAGCGTCAAAGTAAGAAGCATAAATAGGAATTCCTTAATTATAATGAATGGCACATTAACCTCAGCATGAATCTGTCATGACTTTTCAAAATGGCACACGTGTGGTGCTGTGCTTGAGCTAATGCCCTGGGCTTTTTAGTTGTTCACTTAAGATCTGTGTTTGTTTTGCTGACCAGAATGGCTCCCATCCAGATAACTTCAGTCATGGTAGGACATATCTGTGTCCAGAAATACTCATGGCAAAGAAATATGCTCATCTGTTGACTATCCTCTTTCTTGTTCTGGGCATAAAGAAACTTGTTATTTCCCAAGAAATGGGATTAGGTATTTATCACTAGTGTTAGATGTGCATACAAGAGGCCAGACTCTCTAAGTCATCAAAGCTCTACTGAAGTCCATGAAATGATGCCAATCATTACCAGCTGAGACTGGCCAAAACACGTGGAAAACCACAAATATATTGCTTTCCATGAAACAGAAAACATAAATGTTTTATTATGATGGAGATGGTTTCATAAAGTATGTTGCCATTAACTGGCATTAGATACACTAAAAATAAGGTTGGTGTTTGAAATACATGGTAGAGGCAGTTTATGAAGAAACCCTGATGGTACCTGCTGTGCTGCTTTTCCAGGTGCCAAAAGCAGAGTGATAAACACTGCCATCTGTGAGAACTGTGGACCTGTCCTCAGATCATGGAGGACTGGATATACTTTGAGAGTCTTCCAAGCTCAGGCATGCTTCTCCACACTGTGGCTTTGAGGATAGCATGCCACCGTATGTCAGAGCCACACAAAAATGAGTTATGGTGGGACTATGTGAAGTAAAGCTAAGGGTCATATAACTTTTCACACCCCTGTAGAGTGCTGACAAAGAGACACAGAAAAAAAAAGCCCTCATCTTGCCATCTGGCTTTCACTAAGTTCTTAACAACTTTGGAAAGTCCTGTGGTGTTTTCACAAATCAGACATCATAACCATTAGAATAGCCCAAATGTCCTATGGAAAAGGCTTTGACCACTGCTTGTTTGGTTTTTAGTTTGTTGCCCAAATACCTCTAAGTTTTCCTTCAGGTGCCTGAATATTTTGCCTGCAGTGCATGCCAGGAGATGGCTTCATTTGGCAGTTGCCCGAGCTGACTCAGGTTTCTCTCTTCCTATGCATGCATCAGTTGTAGGACTTTTAAATGCAAATCCCTTTCACACGGTGCTGTGGCAGGACTCTGATTTGACTTGGAGGCTCAACCTTCTCTGGAGTAATTATGGACCTTCTCTGGAGTAATTATGGAGTAAATGCTGGACCAGCATCTTGACTTTTGGTTAGCTGGCTGTTCCTCTGCTCCTCTTGTTTACAACATCATTAACCTGTAGGGAAGGATGAGTTTACCCATCACTGGAAATACAGAACATAGTAAAAGTCAAAGTGATATAATGTCCCTGCTCTCCACCTACAACAAACACAGTTGACTCAGCCAAGTGGACTGCTCAGACCTGAGACTTCGTGGTCTCTGATGGTTTATTTTGCTACAGCCTGGTACCTTTGCCCTGTGCTGCCACTTATTCTCAAGTTAATGATGAGCTGGGTGTGTATGTTCTGATTTCTTCTCACTCATTCTGACCAGAAGTAAAGAAGACTTAAAATAAAACAGTTTTTGTACTTCCCACTTTTATCTTTGGGATTCTGCTCAGTGGAGGTTTATTCAGTATATCAATGCACCTCACACATCAGCATTTATCATTGCTGTTTTAATGATGGGGAGTCTGAGGACAGGTAAGCAAATTGGTTTGCCCTAAATTAAGAACTGTTCTAAATTAAGTACAGTGGATAGGTTAGAGGAAAAGATAAAATCTCCAGGGGGATAAAAAAAAAATAAAATGGTATTTTTTCTTATGCTTCTTTTTGTGTTTTTGTTGGTTGTAAATTATTGCTTGAATGTGCACTTCCTAATGATGGCCACAGACAGTAAGGGGAAATTCCATACAGGCAGGGGAAGAAAATACAATTAATTTCACTATATTTCCTGCACAAATTAATCAAAACAAAGGCCTGCAGTTCATTAAAATATCTGTTTTCATATTTTCAGCTCCTTGTCAAGTATATGGGTTATATGTAGACCAGAATTAAAAGCCCAGATTTTAAAATAACCCCAAAGCTGAAATACTGTAGAGCCACAAAACTCAGGACTAAACCCACTTAGGGTAAATCCACAGAAGCTTTCACTAAAAGTTAGCAGTCCCCATGTTTTCCTATCAGCCAAACCTCAGAGTTTTTTTATCCCAGCTGCTGTCTCAGTCTGGTGTTACTTCTGGCCAGAAAAGAAATCCAGAAATGTTATGTGTTGGAGTGTCATCAGTGCAGAAAATCCTGTTACTTATAGGGAGCTTGAATCAGTTTCTGGCCTGATTTCTTGATTGCAAAGGAATCCTTAGAAAAATCTTCATTTCCCATAAAAATAATACTTCATTGAAACAATATATATATATATATAAAGTAGCTCTGAACAGGAAGACCAGAACCACATATTCATTCTAGCTCCAGGATCTCTCATAATCTGATTTCATATCCTCTTGCTCATGTTCAGAGTTGACTTGGATCCAAACTAAAGGTGTTCTTTACCCAGCCCTTCAAAACCCCAGTCCTGCTTTTGAGCAAATATCCATAAGGCCCATCCCTAGCAGCTTTCTGTTGGGATTCCTTTGGATCACAAAATGGTTTCTTTCTCCACTCAGTGGGTAATGAACCTTTCAACATTTACCCCCATGGCTGCAACAGCTTCATTTATCTTCATCTTTGAAAGCAACTCTATAATTATATCTTGCATTGTTCTCTTCAAGCTTCTCACTGGTTAAGAAAAATATGTAATCAGCCTCCTTCCTTTCTAGGCAAAGGTACGTGTGACCACCGAGACCTTTCCAGACTAGGGCTGCAAAAGAAGTTAGATGTCAGATAAGGACTGTTCTCCAAAAGAGGAATAGATGCAAAAAGGAGAAGATAGACATCTTGCCAGAGAGTAGCATTTCTAGATAAACACTTCTGGTTATAGATTATTTCAGATCACATATCTGCTTTCCTGTGTTCCTCTGATTATTACTACTTGTCACTGACACTAAAATTGGAATTCATGGATGACCGTCGTTCCCTATTGGCAAATGACCCTGAAAGGGTTATCAAGGCCTTATACCCAGTTTTTTCCTCTTCCCGTGGCTTTAATTGTACTGATAATCTCATACAGCTCGTGAATTGTGAGAAGAGAAGGAGAGGGAAAAATGCAGAACTTGGGTTGAAAACCAAGGAATTATGTCATAAATGCAAAGTTTCTCATAGGAAAGTCTCTGTCTCAACTATGCAGGCTGGAGCGAGGGGTGGGAAGGAGGAGGGAACTCTTCAGGAAACTCAGAAAGAAACAGACCTCTCCTCTTGTCTCTCACGTTTTTGCAAAGTAAATGCTTGGCATTGAAGAAGCCATGGGCTCCCTTGTCAGGATGAATCATCTCCTTGGAACCCACACAGAGCATAGGATGAAGAGGCAGTATATTGCAAAATGCCAAACGCATGTGCTGGAATCACAGACTGCTGCTTGCAGCACAGCCCTGCAAACTCAGCCTCGCTCTCTCCTGTTCCCATTTCTGGTTTGTGTCTTGTCACCTAAAACATAAACAAAGCCGAGGAGATCATGGAGAGAAATGAGGGGGTGGAGGAACGGGATAGAGGGAGGATGAGATGAGGTTTCCAGTGAGACCCAGCTCTTCCTTTCGCTGCCCACAAGAATGAGAAGACTCCTCTTGCACAGCCTGGTGTGTGGACACCATCCACATCCCTCCTCAGTAACAGAAACATGCTGCTGGAAGACAGTGTCCCCAGGATGCTTCTGGGTAATTTTCCCAGCATCATACATTTTGTTTGTGTTTTATTGCTTTGGCAATATTAGATGCTCTCAGAAGAAGATGACACTTCAAGAACACATGGATAAAAGACAACAGCCTCCCAGTGAGTGCAGCCCATAGCCAACTACCAAGATATTAGAGCAATACAGTGTATAAGTAACATTTAGCATAACTTACCTCAGAGCTGATCTAAAAAATCATCTAAGCAAGATAAACTTTTCCAACAGGTTTGTGTTTATTTACTCCACAACATTTCCTTTGAAGTAGAAAATAATTATAATAATGGCAGAAAAATACAGATTAAATAGATGTGAAAAGCTTTGAAGTATTCCCTCTTAAAAATTTAAAACTCATAGTCCATGGTATTTCCCCTATTTTTTTTTAGAGTACTTCAAAGTGAGATTGCCCTGCTGACATCTATGTAGCAAAGGTAACGCAGTGGGATAAGTGATACTCCAGAAAGCTGTAGAAAAGGGTCCATTTCCATCGTTCCCACTGTTCTAATAAATATTACTTTATCCCCATCACCTCCTCTTTCCCACATGCCTCTGATAATAGAGTTGCTGAATTCATATGGAAAGAAGGAAATGAAATATTAAAATAACAAGACAAAGATAAGATTTGCATTTGTACTTATACTATTGGCTTTTAAGAGAGTTTCCTCTATTAATATTAGAGTTTGACAGAGGGAGGGGGAGGCCAAGTTTCTGTTTCAAATGCTGACCATCATCCTGCTGCCACTAGTAGCATGTTTCTGAGCTAACTGATCATTCAGCAGTAACAGCTTAATTCAGATCAGGCAGATACACACAGCCCCATCTCTGTCATACTAACCAGGCTGCCCAACATGGAGTTTATGCCAGATTTACACTGGATGTGTCTAGACAGACAATATCTGATCTGGCTTAAAGCAAGAGTGGCATGAACAGACAGTATCTGTGCTGGCAAAAAGCCTGGCAGGACAGAGTTAAACTATGACGTGGTTTGGGTTTTTTTTTTAACAAACTCAAGCCAGTGAAGAAAAATTTGTGTAAGAGTAGTATTTTATATTATGTAGCATTGCAGCTTTTCACTTAGTACTAGGTATCCTAATGCTGGAGTTTCTGTGTCATGGAACTGCAGCTGTAGCCTTGCTATGAGCTCTGCATCTTCCTTGTGTTTGATTCAGCATCAGCACAGCTCTTAAATGAGGTTTGGAGCTCATGGAGTTCATGTAAAAATTTTTTAGGACTAGGTGAAGTTGTTTCTGAACTCTTAACAAAGCAGTCTGAATAACAAACATTTTTTAAAAAATAGCTTATTTGGCCCTGGATTTAATGTTCCCACTAATTTTGCCAGTCTTCTTGGAAAAAAAAAAAGCTTTCATGTGTCTGCTGATCTTTGCTTTACAGCCCCTTTAAAACTCCATTGACTTTTTTTGACTGTCAGAGACCCTTCCTTTCACATGTTGCACCAAAGTGATATCTCCCTTCTGAAGAGAGAGATATGTCAAGGTCCCATATCAAGGGGACCAACCACACAACTCTTTTATGCCTCCATGGCACGTTTGCAGGCTGTTTTCCAAGCAAACCACACTTTCCACAGGTCCTTTGGTAAGCCTGGCAGAACTGCCACACATAAATTAGAAGGGTCCTGATTCACATCTCAGCTGCAAAAAATGTGCAAGACACACACTGAATGAGTCCAGCCACCGGATGGGAGGACTCAACTAATTGGTGGAGTTGGCTCAAATACTTGGCCACCAGCTGGCTGATACAGCAGCCTCTAGCCCCAGGGAGTCAAATGTTCCACACAGAATCAAAGCTGGGTCTCTTAAGTGGCAGAGCAGGGCAATAACCTCTGGTACCACATGGCTCGGGCCATTTTTTAAATTATTCTTATTAATTTTGAAATAGAAAAAATAGTATAAACCCTTTTCCAAAATTTAATTTGCATTTTAAAAAGCAGAAAAGAAAAGACTGAAAGCATATGGTATCAATCATATTTTACAATACTTGTAACTGCAGTTCGGAAACATGTGTTTCCTAACTGCTCATTCAGCAGTATCTGTATATTTTTTTTAAGCAAAAAACAACCCTCTAAACAAAGCATTTAAACTAACCAGCATTGCATGATATTGTACTTAGCTGAAATGAACCATTTTATTTGGGTGTAAGCTGAATAGAATCAGTGGTTACTGTTGCTCTGTTACTATTCCACAAACCTTCTTTCAACTTTAAATTAGATTCAGGAAGAAAGGAAGAAAAATACCATTCCTTCAAGTATCACTGCAATTGCTGCTGCTGTAATGGCAAACACTGAAAGTGTGGTATATCTTGTTCATGCTGCTGCCAAAGCACTTTATACAACAGAGGATCTGCCTTAATGGCAGAAAGAAATGGCTCTTCAAAACATCTTTCCTGTCTCAGTAGTGGCCTTTTACCTGATGCTTCCAAAAAAGTGCAGGATCTGCCTCATTCATTTACCAATCAAAGCACAGGATCTGCCACATTCATTTAGCCAGACAGTGCAGAGAATGAAAGTACTTCATCTTGATCTCTTGTGATGATTAATTAACATTGGGATCATCTTTCTTTATCATAAAACATGGCTTAAAAACTAGGGTGATATTGCTATGAGTGCCTTGGGATGACCAACATATAAACTTCATGAATTCAACTCATATATTTAATAACTCTTCAGAGATCCATCACACATCAGTGTGGAGGAATGTCAAGAATTGGTTCCAGTCATCTATGCCTCAAACCAAATGCAACACTTTCTTTTTTTTTCTTTTCTCAGATCAGATCAGTAGCCAGTTTCTCGAGGGATATATGTGCACCAACCCCCTCCACCAACCCCCCCCATATCACCATCCTGTCAAAACCCATTTTCTCTGTCGAAAGCCACTGGGTGATTTTTAGCAGATAAATGCACCACCTTCAAAATGCAACTCTATCACATTTTGTTTGTTTGTCTGTCTCGCTGCTATGTTCTGCACACCTTTTTGAAACAGAGTGATAATATAGTTATTGCCAGAAAAAAAAATGGGTGGACATCCCTTTTCCTCTCTCAGTCACACTGACATTCATTAATTTTACACTGAAATAACTCCATTGACTTTATTGTACTTGTTCTGACTTGGTATTGGTACAAGCAGGAGAAGAACAAGGTTCTATTTTTATTTTTCATTTCCTATGTGCAGCTGATGTCTGAAACCCTGCAGCATGCCGGCCTTTGCTGAGAAACTTGACAAAAATCCACCCTTCTCTCTGAAGATAAAATGAGGGTTTATCAGCAAGAAATTAGCAAAGCAATCAACATGCAAGAGATCCTCATTTAATAAGTGCTAACTTTTATTTTCCTAATAGGCATTAAAAACAATAACACCACGTCCATGATACAATTTGATTAAATTGGCTCCGAAGGCTTTGGGAGCAGTAATATGATTAAATGTCTAACTCAGAACATGTTCTTGGTGGCTGATCAGCAGAGTGCCTAGGTTTTATTCAACATACACTGCAATTCTTGGTGATGATGGCATTAACCATTTCCTATTCAATCAAGCCCAAAGTAAAATCCCAAGAGCTTTCATAGAATCACAGAATGTCAGGGGCTGGAAGGGACCTTGAAAGATATCTAGTCCAACCCCCCTGCCAGAGCAGGATCACCTAGACCAGATCCCATCAGGAAGACCTGAGAGATACCCTGGAGCAACACTGCTTGATCTGTGAGTGGAAAATATTTTCCAACCACTTATTTTGAAACACAAGAACCAAAGTCAGGTTCAACCCACACCACATGGCAGGGGCTCCTCTCTCCTTCAAGCAAGTCCTGCAAATAGAAGTATTCATTGCACATTTAGAAAGTTACCACATCTCCCATGGTCAGACTATGTAACTATTCCTTTCTGACCTGTTTCATGGCTAAAATGACTGAATGAAATTTAACCCCTAAAATAAGAGATTTCTATGTCATGGCATCTTTGTGAGTGACTTATGTATGATTCCCTTCTGCAATGAAGTGCTGACACATATGCTACCTTTAAGGAATTTTCTTAACTGTAAGAAATTATGAAGAAATCCTATTGAAATCAAGCAGCTTCTAAGATGTCTGCTCATACACCTGAGTTTGTGTGCATAAGTGCCTGATGCACTGGAACCAGTGGCTTCTGCACAGACCAATATCCACTGCAGTTCAGCTTGATTACAAGGGAATTTGCCAATATCCTAATAACACAGCTTCCCAATATTACCTAAAATAAATTATACAAAGCTTCCAGCATCTTTACAAGGACAGCAGTTTATATATCCTATCATGTGGCTAATAGATCAGATATGGTAACAAACCCTTCTCCCTCATCTCAGTGACCTATACTAAAGAAAGGCCCCTGGCAGCAGAACACCAAGAAATAAAACAAATCAGACTCAAGAGGCAAAGTAACTGAACAGATACATGTTGCCGTGTTTGCCCAATATTTTCTGTAGGCTGTTTGGTTAAAACAAGGACAAAAAAGCTCAGGTGGATTTGTTGACATATTTATACTGGACAGACTGGAATGTAGTGTCCCCAGTGTTTCAGAAGAGAACATTTCCAGTTGCACAGTGGCATCCAGTATCTAATGTTGAAAGCACAGCTCAGCACTAAGACAAAAGGAAATAACATTTCAACTGCTTTTATCAGACCTCACATTTGCACTTGTTCCAAGCCCAGCACAGACTTCACTGTTTATTTTTTGTATTTCTGAGAGTTTTTAGCCATATGCAGAAATATTTTGTTATTGCCATTTTGTAAGGAGATGACACTTTACACAGCTCTTCATAGTTAGGGAAGATGTGAATCCTAATGACCATCTTCTTTTAACAGATAAGCAGGAAAGGTAGAACAAAGCCAAGCAGCTTTGTTCCAAGGATGCACTATAAGCTTAGGTCCTGAATTCAGTACCTACATTTCTAATTCAGGAAAAGTCATCTGTCCTCTTGTCTTCCCTGGTCAAATGACCATCTCATAGATAACTGGGAAAGTTCAGCTACTTTGGGGTTTAAATAATTTAAAATACAGTGGAAGAACAAACCTTTTTTTAATTAATCAAATTCTATAAAATCTGATAATTTAAGAGAATCTGAAGTACCAGTGATGATGTAATGACATATCCTGAGAGAAAATTCTATACATCTTGCCTCTCTTTTCCTCTAAATCAGTAATTACTAACATAATGCTAAACAAGAAAAGATTTACTCTCCAGTCATGAAGCCTTTGATGTAGCGCACGGCTTTTTTGTTCTAATTCCCTATAGATAAAATAGCCACAGATTACTCCTTTGTACCCTAACAGCTTTCTCACCATGCCTTCCCGCAGCACAACTTCTTGTTCACTCAGGCTGGCAATATCTGTAGTGACTTACGCTGCTTATTTTTTTGTTTTCATGCCTGCAAAGGTTCACACAGCCAGGGGAAGGCTCATTTCTGAAGAGGAATAATGCACTGAGAAGCCTCCTGGACCTTGTTCATGGTCCTTTCCAGGAGAACTAATTGCCAAAACTAATTAAGACTGAAACTGATGGAGTTCTCTCCCACATAGACTTTACAGGATTAGGAACAATACTAGTTAGCTGTAAACACGGTCTCTTAAAAAAACTACAGATTCTCTTTGCCGAAGGCTTAGAGTGGGCGGGGATCAGAAGCTTTTTGATATGTAAGTATACCCAGCAGTAATAAAAGTCTTACACCAGGTTAACTACACAATTTGCTAATAACATTTGCTGACACAATCCATGAAAATCACTCTGGCAGCCTGATTTCTGGCAAGTGTACAAACGTTTTATTGAACACATGCTGCCTATGAAACATGGTCTATGAAAACATGGCCCCCCTATTCGTAAACGGGCAGCTGAGTAACATGTGAATAAATACCTACTCTTGATTCCTCCTAGCTTATAGCAGGCAGGAAACCTACAATTTTTTCACAGGCATTTCAGGGGGAAAAGCAAGAAAAATTTTCTCAACTAACTTTGGTGTTGGAGAGCAGTTTCCATACAGTATGGCCATAACTTTCCTCACCACCAAGTGTCAGTCAAGGCAGGCATCCCATGTAAAAGGAATTGCTATTTTCACACTGTTTCGAGTTGAAACATGGTCTGATCATGTTCTTCCACTCTAAATGAAGCTTTACAGAATTCAGTGATGCACATTATAAGCCAAAATTTTTCAGGGACACAGCTCTGTCTAGCCTCCCTGGGAATTGCATGCAAGAATCTCAAGGAAGTGTTTTGCCCTGAGATTGGCCTTGGCTGCACAGGAGAAAGTCCCAGGGAATACATATGACTAGAGATATAAAATATGTATCCAGACAGACTTACCCATTCATTTATAAAGCAGCATTTCCAAAGGCAGACACCAAAGAACTGCCAACCATGATGCTAGAGCAGCATGATGCAGTTCGAGACGGAGCACACACTGATAAATCAAGTGAACATGCAATGATCCGTAGATATGCTGGATTCCCCCTCCACCAGCACCATTGCTAAAACACCCTGTGAAAAAGGACAACATGAAATGCTGTGTGACTCACTGTCAACTCAAGGGGGCCTATTATAGGTAAAGGGATGGAATTTTTTTCCCATGTTTCACCAGAATGGCTGCCACGCTTCCAGATAAATAATTAAAACAGTCACTTTTCTTTAGCTATTGGAAATTTATTTCTGTGATATGGTGATGTGTCTGTAACATCTGTTTATCACATCTCTCGTAGTATGCCTCAGAATTAGCCAGCAATAGGAAAAGTCCTCAAAACAACCCAGAAACTAGGTGCCAATATAATGGCTGGTAATTAGAAGTTGTTTTTTAGGGTTTTTGCATTTTTGTTCTTATAAGAAAAATTACTATGCCATTCCATCCCAGAGTAAATGCCTTTGTTCTTAATACTTCATTTTAATCTTAACACTTTGATTTTTCTACTCATACACACAAATATACAGAAACAAACACCTGAGAATAAAATAGAGAATGAAGCATTGTTTTCACCACAATAGTTAATAGAATCATAGACATTTCTTAACATAGAAATTCATAGAAATTTAATTCTTAACATAGAATCATATTTCTTAACATACCCGTCAAAGATAGATCATATCAGTCATGTTGATTTATCCACTGTGCACTTCAATCTAAGCACACACATATTTGAGAGGAAAATTCAGAAAATTCATTGTGCAAGCCTGTCCACAAATCTGGGCCATGTTGTGAGAGCCCTGCCTAACATAGCTTTGAGAAGAAATTGTGCAAAACTTGTCCTGAGAGTTAGATTTGATCAAAGCCAAAAACGTGGATTCAAAAGGGTGCCTCATATATCGACTAAAATGTTCTTATAGGTGCTGTCAGTGCTCACCTGCTCTCTCCTTAATGTTGCAAGAATGATATACTAGGAGGAAGAGGTACTTCTGCTATCTGATTTTGGACAATCATTGCTGCACAGCAGTCTGCATATTTCCAAAGGTGATTGGAATATCACTGGGGTATTTTTATGCCAGGGAGGGGCCTCTTACTTGGGGACTATTAGCATCATACTAAATCTCTGGCTTTAGAGAAGAGGCCTGTCAAATCTAACAATGAGAACAGTAAATGTCTCCTTCTGAGGGGATGTGTGATGTTCTAGCAGCATTGTCAGCATTGTTTCCCATCTTCCCTAGAGCTGCTTCTTCATTTTAATGTGGCTCGGACTCAAATTCAGTACTTTTGGAGTGGCTGGCCTGTGCCAATCTAGTAGTCTGAGTTAATGGTTTCATATTGTTACAATTGTCTTAGTGACCAGAGTCCTCCACGTTGGCACAAGCAGGGTGGATTCTATTGCACTGCAGATAATTAACTATGTGACTTTGATATGTGCAAAATACACTCACATGAGATGGCATGTAGGAGGATATCCTTTATTAGCTTCTAATAACAACGTAGAAAACAAAGCAACACTAAAGTCCTCCAAAACTGCAGAAATAATGCCACAATAAATTAATCTTTCCAGTCATTATGTCCACAAGTGTGAAACAGTCTGAGGGATGCCAGATTCTTCCTCTACAAGAAATGTTGAATTCTGATAACCATTGAGTGATCCCTCATTTCTTCAATGTGCAAAGCTGTGAAACCCCAAGGGTTATTTTTTTCCCTTTCATTTCTCTGCTGACAAGTGGCATGGGAAGTGTAGAAAGAATTTAAAAATTTAGCTTTGAGAAAACATATTCCCAATGGGACCTACTTTATACACTGATTTCAATGGAAAACTATTTTCCTAAAGGGTTTTTTTTCATCCCCTTTTCCAGCTTGCTTCATGAAACCAAATGTTTTACATAATATTGGAAATCAACCCCCACCCCTCACTTACTCCCTCCCTCCCTCTGTCTGTCTCTCTGTGGAATAGGCAAATCAATGGAGAAGTGTTCAAGCTTTTGTTAAAATGAAAGAATGGAAAATTAAAGGAGGTTGTTCAGAGTAACAGTCACATAAAAATGTACAGCCTGTGGTTCTTGACTCTCTTTGACTGTAGAACTGTTGCTCGTTTCTCTCCAGCTGCCTGTGATAAAGGTACATATGCGGTCTGTATATAATTATATGAGGGTGTGCAGGCAAACCCCTGCACAGGCAGGATGATGTGAGGTTTCTCTGTACACTCATTATGTTCCTGGACTTTCAGATTTTTGTAGACAAAATAAGATTTCTTTCATTAAAATGGGATTTATTTGTGGTTCAATAGCCTGAGGCTGTAGAAAAACAGGACATTTCACTATTGTGCCATTGAACACTGAGCTCTTGCCTTTTAATTATATAGGTTTCTAACACCCAACCAGACTTCTCTTCTTTTTCCTCCTCCCTTTAAGGGAGATGACGTAATTGTGACATAGCCAGACCCCAAATAAGAAATTCCTTACCCAGATGGACACAGTATAAACATTCAGATGCAGAGACACTTGCTTTAGTATTGTGGCAGGACCCAGTTGATTTGAACCACACTTTTCACAGGGCCTTGCTGGGCCCCAAATGAGAAATTTTTGATCCAAATGGAGTAACATAAGGATCCTGTCTTGCAGGGAGAGCTACGTGGAGGTTTCTCCCAGGCAGATGGACCAGTTAAATAGTCAGTGCTTTCCCTGGTGAGAAATTAAACTAGAACAGGTTTTTCTTTTTTCTTTTTTTTTTTTTTTTCCTGGTTCATGTGAATTCTTACCCAGTGGTATCTGAAAGTGAGGTATTTCTTATCCTAAAGTGAAAGAACTAAAATATCCTTAATTATGCAAAGGTAATTTGACTTGACAAACAGGTCAAATGAAAAAAGGAACACAATCCAGCTTCACATAGATCAAGGATATCTGCAATATGAAAAGTGCTGAACTGTCCTGATTACTATAAAAAAATCAATTTGCATTCCTGGTGTTCAACACCTCTGGAACTCAGGCCATCTGACTCCTTTCACATTTGTGATTCAGGCTTTTTTGACCTTTATGAAGCCTAACACCCAAGTCTGAAGGTGTTCAGCCCTGAAAAATCAGGAAGATCACTGGAGACTGCCTGGTCCAGAGACTGATGGCTTCAGTAATCTATTTAACATAGCAGAGAATAAGCAAACTTAACAGTTAAAAAAGGAGGAAATGTGTGTGCGCATATACATGAGTTCTCTTTTTTTTTTGTCTGATGCAAAAGACCCATTTGGAGAGAGAAATGTAAAAATAAAAATATTCTCAAGTGTTAATACCTCACCACTATTCTGTTTGATAAAAAAATATTACATTCCATTGACTTCACTTTTGCAATGAGGTTTATAAAACTATACGTAGTAGAACATCAACTTTTTCAGGCACAATTTCACAACAATTTTCTATCTCAAATAGCTCTAGGAAATATATTAGCTGTTTGAATGTTCTTGTAGTTGGATCCATAATGTAAAGGACTGTGCCATCCTTGTTTCAGTGTGCTTATATCATAATATTTTTAACAGTGGTATTCTTATACTACACTGGGCAAAATTATCTGGAAGGATCTTAAAGAGAATTAAAATTGAATTATTTCTAAGCACTACAGCAGGTGATAATTTAGTCCAATTGAAAGTCAAGACTGGACATCTAGTATTCAATTGGTAGGCTTTCATCACAGGTCACTCTTATCACTCATTGATTAGATGAATTAAGTTTTTATAACCAAGAGAAGAATTTGCATCCCCCTTGGACCTAGTTCAATAGTTCCCATGAGATAGGCAGGCTTTTTGTAAGCCCTGCTTCTTTCTCAAAGTAGTCCTGCAAACACAGCCTCAGGAGGAAAATGATCAATTAAATGGCATAGTCATTTGAACAACTGTGGTTAAAACTGGTTGGAATTTTCCAAATAATGATGAAGAATTTCCCCAGTAGTACAAGATCTCTAAAATCAGTTAGATACAAAACCTGAGCCCTACACAGGCAGGAAATGTCCAGGTACAGAGGATCCAACCATCTCCTATTTGCAGTAGGTAGACCTTTACAAAATCTTTCCCACCCGTGTGGCATGTGATGCAACAAGGCTCTAATGATGAAGTCTCAGGAATTCACCACAGCATCTCCTGATTCGTTATGTACTGGCTGATCCCTGAGGTTCCTTACAAACCATTAACATCATCTTTGCAACACAAAGAGGCACAGGAGAGGGAACCAGACTCTGACATTGCTTCTCTCTATGGCTTGTCTACACACATTTCCATGGGATGAAAGTGAAACACAAAGCACATCATGAAAACTGGTCACTCATTACTCTGCATTATGTTTTGAATGGGATTGACAGCAAATAAGAGGGTTTATGCATTTCCAGGTGACTTAAAGGTGTTCTACAGAGCCAACAAAACCTCAGGATAAGGGAGCAGAAGGTAATTTAAGCAGCTCTACAGAAGGGGAGTTTAAAAAGCTATGATCCCCACACAGAGCTCCTTCTCCTTTATATTACTATTTTTTTCTAGCAATATACTAGAAAATATAAATACGTCACTAGAAAATATAGGGAGCAGCAATTGAGTTAAAGCTTGGCAGAATTATCCCTTTCATAAGACCATGCCTTCATTTTTATAAAGTAAAGGTTTCCTTTATTAATTTTACCCAGCTAGCATTCACTTAGCATTTGCTTTGAGGGATAATTGACAGGTTGAGGCGACACTCGCCAGAATGAGAGTCATAAATCAGAAATAATTTCCAAAATTGGCTGAGGGGCTGATATGTTGAATAGGCAAATACAGGTAAAAATCTCTCTATTAGGCCTGACAGGAGCGGCAAATGTCAAGCAAGTGCTCCCTAATGCACCAGATTAGATTAATTTTGTGGTTCCTTTTTCGGGTGATTTTGTCTTTGGAATGCTACTGTGCTCTGACAATACTACCAGAGTGCTCTCCTGGAGGTGGGGGGTGGAGATTCTATTTTCCTCTTAAATGAGGAGCAACTAAAATTGCCATGGAAAGAAACTGTGACTTTTTTAACTCTAGAATGTCTTTAGAATAAGTCCATTTCATAGTTCCAGCTCTAAATTAACAACAACGTTTTTTTTAGAACCCAAGCTCAGAAGATTAAAGCATTTGTCATGAGGAAGTGGGAACTGCTTGGTCATTTGAACTTAAGAGTCCACTACCTTTCCCTGTTGAAATCCATGGTAAAATACTCTCAGTCAACTGGCTTGAGATCATTATCAAGTAGGCAGATGGCCTGAAAAATTCCAGTAGTTCTGTTCATTCTGCGCAGTTAGTAATAGATCACAGTTATAATGAAGTAGGTAACCAGGACCTTATTTGACATATAGAGATCTCTGGTGGTGATGATGTCAGAGTGATCAGACACTAACGACTTCAATTCCCAGAGTCCATAAAACCAAGTCTCATACTTTTTACCACCTGGCAACAAAGGTCAAAATGATAAGATTTATAAAAATTAAAGTATTTTTGGTCCATTTGTACAAATATTTTTCACGGCTTTCTACTAAATTAGAGGTGTGTTTCCTCCAGGCCTTTTGAAGGCAGGCACACACATAAAAAACACATACACTGCAAAAAATGGCCAAAATTCAGTCCCAGAATAAAACTGTGAAATTTCACAGTTTCTTCCACTGAGCAATTATTTCAGTTTTCGCCAACAGGAATGGTGAGATTTTAGCATCAGGTTTTTTTGTTTGCAACATAAATACTTGTAAAGCAAAAAACTGGTAGCTTTGCAAACTCTAGATGTATTTAAGGATCTTCTGTGAAATATGATGGATGAGGGGGAAGAAAAAAAAAAACAGCTCTAGCAATGGGAAGCCAGAGAAGAATTCTCTGAGTACCCCAAGAATCAAGACAGTGAAAGGTAGCAAGGTTAGGGTCACGATACAAGATTTATTGCAGTTGATAGAGGTGGCTGAAGTGCTGGTAATCAGACTACAGATCACAGTATTTCCCGCTACTTCCAATTTACTTCTTCCTTGAAGTCTTAAACAGGTCAGCTTCTCCATTCTTCTGCTTCAGATTTTATGTTTGTTTATAAGACACTGTAGCAGAGTTAAAGGCAAAGTTCAATGCTGGGATCCACACAAGGCTGAGCACAAAATCTCTCCTCGTAAGATCTTTCTCCACATAAGCTCCAGGGACATTGGGGATGCAGAAGGCATGACAAAGGGAGCACAGCACTGCACCAACATCCACACCTTCCTTTCTCAAAGGGACCACCCATCCTGCTATGGACCTCAGGCTGCCATTAGGGTTAGAGCTGAGAAAGCTACAAAGTCTCCAGCTTTGTGCATCTGTTCTGTATTTTCAAAGACTGGAAAGCAGACTGGCTGCTTCCCCAAGACTACACATTCACAGCCACTGTAAGGAACTTAAGATACTGTGTTGGGACACCTCTATTTACTTCAAGTCCTACTGAAGAGGTTCAGGTTAATTATCGCAAGCACCCGCTGACCTAAGCAGCTGGGAGGAGTTACAGCTGAGAGGGGCCACAGTCAGGATAAACAACACATACTGAGTCATGCCTCCTGTATAAGGGGAGGGCTGGGCCTGGACAAGGCTGTTTTCAACTTGCTTCCTTGGGGCTGGAGCAGGAAAAGTGGTGTCTTGAACAAAGAGAGGTATAGGCTATCAATTTGAAAGTGGTATCTTGGACAAAGAGAGGTATAGGCTATCAATTTTGTATATCATCTTATTAGTGCTGTTCTCTCACTATGTTGTTTTATTGAACTGTCATCTTGACCCACAGGGTCTCACCTTCTTTCTTCCTTCTGCTTTTCCTTCTCATCCACCATGAGGGGGCATGGGGTGGGGGGAGTGGCTATAAAGAGGCCGTGTGTGTTATGTTTAGCTGCCAAAAAAGGTTAAATAATTACAAGAAGCAAACTACTAGATCAGCTAAAAAAACTCCTGGTAATTTTATAGCATTATAGAAGCATAGAATGGTTTGGGTTAGAAGGAACCTTTAGAGGTCATCTAATTCAACCCCCTTGCAGTGAGCAGGACACCTTCAACTAGATCAAGTTACTCAGAGCCCCGTCCAATATGACCTTGAACATTTCCAGGGATGGGGCTTCTACCACCAGTCTGAGCAGCCTGTGTCAGTATTTCACCACTATCATTCATTCCAAGAATTTTATTATTATGCATGAAAGCTGTCTCTAGTGGCTGTGAGTTGGACTTGAACCAAAGCATCCCTTGCACAATCACATGTTCCTGGTATAGAAAAGAGATAAAACAAGTATGTAGTATAAAAGTTTACTCTCTGCTAGCAAGAGGAAGATGATTTAACTGATGACAGCTGTTACTCACAACTGCTTTCTTTAGACTTAGAGGAGGCATTTAATCCACTCCACTTGAAGCCAAAAGCACAGAGAAGAGAATGGCTAGATCTGTTCAAGGCAAGTGTACTTCAAAAGCCTCATGCTTACTAGCATTTTATTTTATTTCATTTTATGTAAGCATGCAAGTAGAAACAGTTACAAATTTATCTTGGGCTTTCACCCCCTACTCTCCATCTAGAGATAACACCTTGAGTGCATCACATTGAGGACTGCGAGTGAAGTCTGCATCAAATCTGGTACTAATAAAAATAGATTGACTAGGATCAGAAGTAGACTTACCTAGGAGTATATTTCCTATCACAGGCACCTATGGTTTGATGGGCCACATACATTGAATGTAGCTCAGAGCCAGCCAAACTCTCCAGACTTGAGATCTGACTACCCCATCCTACCAAAAATTCTCAGATGTGGAGAACAACTTATTGAAAAACTTATTTGAGGTTCACCTAAGGGAGTTTTTTTTTCCTCCTTTACCTCCCAAAGGAGAGGAGTATCCAATAATACAGTAGCCATAACTATTTGAGTTTGGTCTGCTCCAGTCTGGACACCCACAGTGTATATTTCTAAACCATTTGCCCTTCCCTAATTCTTACAAACCACTTTACAACTCCAGTCTAATCAATAACAACTGTGTGAAACAGCACTCAGACAGTAAAGAAGTTGGAATTCCCCTTAATAGCCCTTTAAAGGAGTTTTAATTAATTCCATGCGCTTCTGTAGGATTATCAACTTTACAGTATGACTGCATGTGAAAGCTTTAAGACATTTCACTTATGTCTGCAGGATGTTATGTTACAAAAACTGGTTTTCATGGCTTGTCACTGCTCCTTATTAGCTTCTTGATTAATCCTAAAGATCCCACTTCTTTCCCTTCAACTAGCTGTCTCTGCAGTTTCTTCCATTGGCCGCTCTTACATCCCTTCTCCTAGAACTTGATCCATCTCTCAGTAAATGGAAGGTTTCCTCAAATGTTAATGGGAGCTTGGCAGATCATTCCCTTCCTTTTGCTTACTACTCAAGCCACTTAGCTGAGGCTATGCAACAAATCCATTTCACAGCTCCAGTTAGAAGCCAGCAATTCTTAGCCCTCAGCCAGATACTTGAATTTCCTCACATTTTTCAGTTCCAAATGGGTGTTTCCATTCTTTCATCACCTCCAGGTTCCTCTCAATTTCTGCTCTTTTTTTGCTCCTCTTTTTATTTAGTCTTTATTTCAATTCTTTCCATTTCCTAACTCAGGTCTGCTTTCCAGGATCTCATAGTTCTTGATGTCCAGTACCTTTTCCACTCATGCCTGTGATACTTCCCTCCTTCCAGTTCTCAGTACTGCTGAGCGATTCATCTCATTTTCATTTATCACACAAGACTTGTGCTAATTATTGTTCAGACCAGAAGATCTGAAATAGCATCAGAAATGAAAGCAAAAAAGAGGGAGAAAAGATTTGCCGCTTCTTTCACCATCATGTTTACAGCCAGTGATTTTTCTTAATGAGCTTATGAAAGGAAGGGAAGTGATGTTAGTGCAGGAAAGCCTGAGCCAGTGTGTAGTTAGAGGCTAGAGTTCATGAGCTGTCCAGAGCATGTTTTATCAGGTCACCGAGTCAGACGCACTATAGGGCAATTTCTCTTTCTCAGCATTAACCCTCAACTCCGAGTCTCTGCTGGAAAGGCCTCCCCCTTCACAAACACTCCAGGATAAGATGATAAGAAGATTACAAGTAAAGCCTCTCTTTAGCAATTCCACATCTCCTGTCAGACACAGCAAGTTAAATTACAGTGCAGGCTGCAAATGCATTGATCATCCACTCAGCTCCTACAACCCAGGGGTGAAAAGATCCATGCCGAGGATAAGTGAAGTAATCTCAGGAAAGTTTATTTTAGCTAGGAGGGGTTAAACAAGTTCAATGAGGCAAGACTTCAGGAGGGCTCTGGAGCCAAGTTCAGCAATGTCTTGTTTGTGCAGGTACAGGCTGCAGGTTATACATGCTGCAGCTGCTCAGGTCTCCTCCAGCTCACTCATACCATGCCCTGTGAGCTGCAGTACCTCACCAGTGGTGATAAGGAAGCACTCTAGTCATTCCACTCGAAGTCTCCACATATTTGCCATAACCACAGACTCGTTGATACAGTAACTACCTCTTTATTGCAGTAACTTCATGCTGCTGAACTAGAAGAGGACTTTTTATATTCACAAGAGCTCCCCTTTTTAAATAGGTGGCAATATCATTCATTTTACCTATAAAATCTATTCTGTGTTTTATGACAGAAGAAATAAACCTCCCTAAGCAGTTTTGACAGAAGATTGTCCATTTTACAGATAAAAAAAAAAAGAAAAAGGAAAAAAAAGATTATAAATCATTAGGAGTGCTTATGAATTCTATTCATGACTGCCTTCTTTATTAAAAAGACCCATTGTAAAATGGAAAGTTCAGAAGGCTTGGTGGTGAGCGAAAATGAATTATAATGACATCACTGGGTCATGAACTAGGCCCACTGGCTACTTTCCAGAATAAAATTGACTGGAAAGATCAGATGAGCCCATTTGTACTGAGAGACATCTGGGTGGCAGCCAGAGAATCTGGGTTCAAGCTCCCTATTTACAGAACATGCTTCCCTTTCCCCTTTCATTACCAGGAGCAATCTGGATTTCCCAGGCATGATGTGTGGGATAGTGATGTCACTCAATTCAGATTCCAGGAGAACTTTCCTCAGAAAAGTTCTTCACAGTCTTTGCTCAGTGAAGGACCTTGTGAAGAACACGAACATGTCATCATCCAGCTGACACGTACAGTTCTTTCTTACTGCACTGCTGATGGGAAGCATTTTACCTTCAAATAAGCATAATTTGTCAGACCTTTCTGTTGCTTTTCCTTCCTCATATCTTTCTCAGGTAATAAACAGTGTGTGAAAGCCAGGAGAAGCTCATTTCTGCTGAGAGGTCATTTGTAAGCCTGTAAGGGTGTTTGCTGAAAAAATGAGGGGATAGCATTTTTCCCCTCTTTTTGTCTTAACTTTTTCTGTTGTCTTTCTAATGTAAAATGACATCTCATTCAAAGCTTTCCAGTGTCATCTTCATCTTTCCTCTTCTACAATTTATGCTTCTTTGATATTGCTTGAGACTTCAAGGAAGCTTTTACCTAATACTGTAATACCTATTATCTGAAACATTTAGGTGCCCATACACTTGCCAAAGAGCAATAATGCAGATCAATTGGATGTCAGCAGTCCAATAAGGTTGAATAGGTATATTTTCTGGGGAAGAAAAGATGTCTAACCATCTGACCTCAGCACTGGCACCATCTCAATATTAATATATTTTATGCATGCATGTGATAATGTTTTACCTTCCTTATGGTCCTGAAGGGAAGTTTCTCTTCTCCCTACTGAGGATTATTACCTCTTCAGAGGTGGTTATGATTATAGATACTTACTAAGACAAGAATAATTGACCATAAAAAACCTTTTATATTCCCACAATTATTTTTGCATTGACTAAAAGTGTCAAGAAAATCTAATTTTATTAACAGGTCCCTAATTTTGCTTTCATTTAACTTCTAATCAGGTTTCTTTCCGCACCCAAAGCATGTTTTCACTTTGCAGCATTTGGCAATGATGTAAAAGAACAATTTGTCACAAGATTTGTACTGGGAGCATATGGATATAATATCAAATTAGATAAGGTATATCTACAAGACAGGGAGGACTTGAGGAAGATAACAGGACTGTGTATATATGGGCAAGTGTCATAAGATCTCTATGAAGATTCCAGCCTTCATGAACAAGTCCACATAAAACCAGTAGTCTGACAGAGACTGAGATGGAGCCAAAAAAACCCAAACAAACAAAAACAAATATTTCATGATAGTTTTGGAAGATAGGAACTGAAAATCGAGTTCTGCTCACAGATGTGATATTCAGGCCATTCTTCAGTAAAATTTTAGCACTAGAACCCTGTAAAGTTACCTAAGAAGCTGAAACAACATAAACAGGGGCTATCTGTGAGATATGAGTAGTTAATATAGATGAGAAGTGTGACAGCGGAGTGTCAGATTCTCAAACGCAGACCCTCAACACGTATGTTAACTCTAGGTGAATTTACCGTTTTCTTCTAGCAGATCACTACTTCAGAAAAAGCGAAAAGCCAAAAAGAAAACATGTTATCATGAAAGATAGCAAAACTGAAACCCCGGCACACGGTGTCCCATCCTGGTTTGAAGTATTGTGCTGGCCATTCAAAGGAAAAGACTGGCCAGACCTTGATGTCACAATTATTATTACAAGAGCTTTGTCCTTCGTGTCAGCCTGAATATTTTCTGAAATCCTAATCTCAAAGGATGGGATTTTCAAAGGCACTCACAAGTCTCTGAAAAAGTGTGCTTCGTTTAGGTGCTTTTGAAAATCCATTCGAAGTAGGTTGACAGGACTCTCTCTGAAAAGTCTTTCACTACTGCACAGATCTCAGTGTGGCCCAAAGCTGTTTATCACGAGGGTCCTCACAAAAAACAGGCCTGATCTCCATAAAGCGCTGCGGAGGCTCTGCAAGCAGCCTCTGGGAGCATTTCCACCCTAACAGCAGGACAGAAGCAGGTGATAAGGCCCCAGTAGGACACAAGCATGGCTTTCTCCCAGTTTAGGCCTGAGGTTTGTTCCAGGGACATCTTCGCATCTGATACCTACTTAATTCACCAAAGAAACTATTCTATGTTTTGTTGTTCTTTTTACATGAATAAAAGATTTCAGGACTGATATTAACAACACAGCTAACTGGAAACTTTTCTGTAATATATGTTATTTCTAAGCTGAAACAAAAATTCCCACAAATCATTTCAACAGAGACTTTGTTTACAGGATTTTTAAGACAAACATGACAGTTTGCCTTGCCTTGGAATCTGGTTCACTTTCAACCTCTGCTATAGGTTTTCTGTATCATCTAGTCCATTACTTTCTCTACACTTTGTCAGTCGTTTTGTTCAGAATTTACAGTCCTCAAAGACAAAGCATTGGCATTTCTCAAGCTTTAGTTATTTTAGAAGTCCTTGCAGAAAGCACTTGTAAGTGCAGGATGCTCTATGGTCCAGCACATGGCTGAAAACTGACTTCCAGCTGTTAAGCTTGTTCAGTATGACAGGACACATACCCTCTGAAGGACACCCTTGACTCTTCCTGAGGTTAAACTTGAAGATTTGCCAATAGTCTGAAAAACAGGAGAGTCTTGAAGTTACCCTTGGATAGGTCCTTGAGATAAAGAACAGGTGTACCCTCGGCCTTAGCAAAACAGAGATAAATATCCCTTCCATTTCCAAGAAATGTTGCTCTCAGCTATGAAAATGCAGCTGCCAAAGTTGCCACTGCTACCTTCTCCCACGTAGGGACAGAGTGTGGGTAAAATCCTATGGGATTTTATTTTCCTAAATATTTGTAAAGCTAACTTGAAATACTTTCTTCATCAAGAGCATAAAACAACATGACAGAGTGAATTCCTTCCTGTTAGATTATATCCATGAATGAAAGTTTAATTGTTTAGGTTAAAACTGTTTAGGGAAACCTGCACATGAATAGGAAGTCAGGCTTTTAAGAAAGGCAGTCATAAATATAAACAGAAACGTGATGCCAAACAGTAATTAGTGCTTTGTTCCTTTTTTGAATGACAGCATGCCTTAAACTAATTTATTTCCAGTTATGACTTGCAGTAATGTGTAAAAATACTTCTGTAAATCCACTAAGTATCTTTTGTCTTCTCATTGAGGTTCTTTGGCTTTTGCCGACTTTCTATGAAACGTTTTCCCTTTATTGTGCAAGGTATAAAGGTCTCCACCTCTTTTTTTTTTTTCAGCTTTGTTTGGAATGGTAATTATTCATAACTGACTTACCTGGAAATGTTTCACAGATACAGAGATTGTGCTCACCAGTGGGAGTGCTAACAAACTGACTGCCAGTATTTTCAAAGCCGTGGCATGTAGACTGTGCAGATCTAGATGGTTCTAATTGCTTGCAGTTGTTGAGGGACTGTCAAAACCATTCATTCTGACCGCCGATGGTAAATTCTGGGGGAAATGTCACTGAAGACAAGAAGGTAGATTTTTCAAAGGCACAAATGGTAGTCAGGCATCTCTTTGCCATTTGCTCCTTTGAAAATCCTGCCCAACTCTTTAGACAAGTTGCCTGGTAAACAGATGTGTAAGGACAGATTGGACATTTGGGTATCAACACTATCTTTGAACTCCTTGGATGAGGAGTCTGCCAAAATTTTTTTTTTTTTTGGCCTTTCCTCTAACACTTAATGTCTTCTAAGATGAAACACTAGCAAGTTCTTTAAGCTCATGTTATTTTAAATACAGGCCAAGACCTTTAACGAATTTGCTTAGTGGTGGCAGAGGAAGAAGAAAGATTTGGTACTAAGTGTTGTTCAATAGCATGTCTTGGTTTTCTCTGGATGGTAGCCAGGACTGATATTTAAGAGGTGTTTTGCTGATGGACTATCCTACCTCAGTGACAATAACAGAGTAGCACAGTCTACAGCAGCTTATCCATCTAGCTAAATCTAAGAATAGATTCATAAAATCAGAGAAAATCACAGAAAAGCCTGCAAGAATTTAACTCACATTATCAAAAGCAAAAGGAATATAATCCTCTTCTAGAGAACTAGTTCTCACACTTTGGGGGCAAACAGAGCATTGTCAGCACTCCAAATTCATCATGTACCACCAAGCATAGTTAATCAAAGTTTTAATTGAAAAAACACCAGGAAGATAATAGAACTTTGACCACACAGATAATGGAACTTTGAAGGCCACCTGTAGCAATCTCAGAGATCCTGATTGCCCTTGGACTAGAATCTGAAGTAGTTTGAGAAACTTCATAAAAACATATCTGCATATCAGTGTAAATTTTTTTTAAAAAAAGTTGAAATAGTGAAATATCAGTAATAAAGTAATAGACCATTTAACTCACAGGGTTTTGGATGCCTTAGATTTAAAAATGTGTATATAGTAAGGAAAAGATTTTCCAATATCTGTTTTCAGCAGAAGCCCAGAATTGTCATTTGGAGCGTACAGTGATATCTGAAAAGAAAAGAAAACAGAGAAACAAAAAGAGTTGTGAATTAATGCTACAGTACTAGAGATGTGACATGGAGATAGGCCTATTGGAAAATTGATTAAGATAGGAAACTTGAATTAATTTATATTTTATTGAGTATTTCTATTGCATTTTGAATATGATGAAATTAAGATTGCTGTATTTTGCTCTGAATTTTCTTCAGACTGAAATAACATGTTTTTTTCTAGAACATAAACATTTACATTTTTAATTTAATTTCACAATATATGATAAAAGTTTCGCTACTCACTGATGGGCTTTTTGAAGTTCACAAAGAAAATCTCCCCATTTTACTTCAAATTAAAATGACCACCCATGAAGTAAAATTTTCAAACAATTTCAGCAAGTGTTTCAATTTTAAAAAAGGCCAAAAACAAAATCACAGGAAGCTTGGTGGAGAAAGAGTCAGTCTTAGATCTGGGAAGACAGGTAGAAACTAGAAGCAACTTTAAAGTATCAACAGTGCTGAAGAGCCATTTTCTCTTGCTTTTTCATCAGGTGCCTTTGGTGCCTTTGACAATGACATAGGGTTGAGGCTTTAAAGAACATGCTGAGAACACGACATTGTTAGCAGCCACAGCTTAACACACCTTCTGTCCGCATCTGAAGACCTTGATGTGGAGTCTACTGCCAGAAACCTATTTAAATGAATTAAGTGACTATAATGAGCATCTCTGCCTAGGTCTATACCACCAAAAATCCAAATTTCTACAGGCTCCAATTAAGCAAAATTCCCAGTGTTATCAATGAGTGGGATCCACAGCACCTTCCAAGTCCTGAAGATAACTAAATAAATAAAATTAATGCCACAAGATAAGGTATGAAAATCACTGAGAACATGAAAGTACAGAAAGCTTTCTGGAGGGACTTTTAAAAATCACTTTAACTGAAACTCAAAGTCCTGGACTTTGGAAAAGGTCTTAATTTTCACTAAATCTAAACTTTCTAAAGTGGTACAGAATTTCAGCATTGAAGCAAAAAATGAGGAAAGCTTAACCTACAATTACTCATCTAATAAAGTCCACAGACTTATTCTTAAGCAGCTGAGATAGCCAAATTTTATCTGGATTAAGCATCTGAACTTCTGGGACGACCTCCAAACCTTTTACGATACATCTAAAATACACCCTTTTTTAACAGTCCATATGCTCTTTGCCAGTCTTCTACCTCCAAACACAGGCATTATACAGCCAACTCTTAATGTATATTAAATCCCCTGGTAGACACTCTTAGTCAGAAATAAAGTGCCCTTGATCTACTGTAGCTTTATCCTCCCAGTTTAGTCTCTCAAATTTGAGAGTTCACCGGTGCTTATACGAAGATTTCGTAAGTGTAATAGAGCAATAACTTATGTTCTGAGTCCTGCACTTTTTCTCAGTTTTCCTTAAATCTCCTGTGTCCTCATAAGGAAAAGCCTCTTGCAGGGGGAAAGGGACTCACAGTACTCTAGACTGCAGGGCTGCAAAGGACTTTTTCCCTCTGTCTCTGCCCTGTTCTGTTTTATATGTTGCCCCATTCCCTTTCATGTAATTAATCTGACAAGTTTTTGAACAGCTGTCTAACTTTTTCCCCGAGCCTCGAGTAGAAAATTTTTATCTTCGCTAAGAACAGTATGGAAAACTTTTCCAAGTCAGTTAACAGTTTGTCTCGCTCTGGGTTTTTAAAGTCTGAGTACAGATTTACAGCATGTTTTATGTATATTTTTTTAGTCCCAAGGTCCCTTCTCTTCACAGATACATACACAATGTGTCATGTAGAAAATATAAATTGTTGATTGTACAGGCACTTTCCTCCTTTTTAAACCTTTCCAAAGGTCTTTTTGTTAAATACACCCAGACACCATTTGACAGATGAGGGGCTAATTGCTCTGTGAATTACCTCTATCGATTCCTGTTTCATGTTGAGCCAAACAAACAAAAGATATTAATGCTTCGAAAAAAATGAATGATGACCTTTCTCTGCAAACACAGCTTGCGGCCTCTGATTATTGGTGATTCCAAAGAGCAGCGGTCAATCGCAATAGCTGTAACGCTATGATCACTATAATAAGCTTGCCTGACCTTCTCTGCCATGTTAAGTGGTTTAAATTTATTTGCCCAACAACAGTGGAGCTTTCATTTAAAGTCACAGAACATTCAATTCTATCTAAAGATCCAAGCTATTTTTCTAAAGCTTAAAAAAACTCAAACCAAAACAAAAAAAAAACCCAAACCTGCTCTACTTGGAAGTGATAATAATACTGGATCTAAGACAGAGCCAAGGAGTTATTTTAACCTGCATAATCAAGAGTCCTTGTTATGGCTCTAACACTTTGGAATTTTTCTTGAGCATTTTACCTTCCCACTGATCCATTTATCTTAGAAATGTAATTTTGCACTCCTCCTTCAACAGAGTTGCAGTTGGGTACTATCTTTGTAGTTATCCCAGCTGCACTAAAAGAAAATCATTATCATTGAATGCAAATGCAGTCCTAACATCCAGTACCTGTAAGCAAGATTTCCTGAGCAGTGGTCAATAGCAGAATTTGGATACAAGCAAAATTCCTGCAAGTTCTTCATCAATGTTCTCACTTTTTTCCCTCTTCCTAAGCCAGGGTTATTGTGAGGAAAAAAAATAAATAAAAAAATCAAGGTGAGGCAAACCAGAGAAGATGAAGTGCTTATCTTTTTGCTGGAAGCAGTCTGAAAAATTGCTGGAATATTCTTTATCTTCAGATTTCCACTTCCCTCCTTGGCTTCCCATGGACAAGAATACATGCAAGACAATCCTTTGTCTTGATGTCTGTGATAATATGACAGTGTATCCATAAAAAGGGAATAATAATCCTTAGTCCCCTTTTCAAAGTGCTTTTCTAAGTGTTGGATACAGCAACCTCAGTAAAGTCCTTGGGAATTCAACATTCATTTTGATCACTGTTATAAGCCACTGTAGTCTGGTATAAAATGAAGGCTGAAATACAGCAACAGGAAAATATGGTCTAAATTTGTTAGAGACAAAAATACAAGATCAGAAATGATTCCTGAGGGAAACCAAAGCCAGCAGAAAGCCATTCACTTCTCTCAACCTCATTTTTAAAATTCTATTTACCTTCCTTTCTGCAAGGAAGCAAAACCACTACTGCTGAGGAAATTCCCTTTCCTTCCACACATACCAAGTACCAGTTCAGGGACAGGGCTCAGCTTAAATGTACCACTTACCCACAAAGTTGCCCTCTCTCTCCTTGTCTCCATCCCTGGGTGCTCAGCATTCCTGGAGCTTGTTCAGATAATGGCCTCTGAGTGCATGGATTCAGCCAACATGAACCCCACTTCCAGCCTGATTGCTAATTCTTCTCTCTATTCCCCAAAATTCAAGGGAATTTGAGGAGAAGCAACAAATGGTCATCAAGGTGACTGCTACGAATACAAGGCGTGATTAAGAGGGGAAAGGAACCTCAGATGTGTTGGTGGTCTGGTAGCATCCTCAAAGGCAGATTTAAGTAGCAATGTAGACATGCTTAGCTTGAGGAAAACTTGGAAGTGCAATAAAACTGAGTCAAGTGCAGGAGGGTAGTACCCGCCAAAAGAAGTGGTAAATGAGGTAGTCAAACCATAGAAAAGAGTACAGGAAGGAGAAGTGTGGGGAAAGTACCCTGAAATTTTCTCTGTGGATATACTGGCACAGAACATAGCTGTAGAGGATGTTTGTGTCTGTGAAAGAAACTTCTTCCCTAAATGAATTTATTATCAAAATGCCCCTGAGGCTGGAATTTAATTTCAAATAGAGCTTAAGTAATCAGACATCTATGTCTTGGAGCTGTGAAAGTCAGGCATGTTGTGCTGCAAGAGACAGCTATATCTTTAACATCAAAAAATGAAAGTTCTCAGAAAAGTGTGTTTCAGGCTTAACAAAACTCTGATGCATTTATGTATCTATATCAGTCACACCCAAGGAAGGAACAGTCCTTTTACACCTTTATGTGTCAAATAGCCTTGAGGCAAGAGAATACCATAAAGGATGAAATCTCAGTGGCCAGACCAAGGAAATTCTTTCTGTCCACCCAAGCAATCATATCCTCATTGAAGTTACTGGCCAGGAGGAGGGCAGTTCTTTACTTGGAAATTGTTATGTAGTGCAAATCACTGCTCTGCATCAGTACATCACAATAATGTTCAAAGTCCAAAGCAGAATCACTTTTTATAGAAGGGGAAACTGAGACACGGAGATGGAGAGAGGCACAGAAGCAAGAATAAGAAGGAAGAAATTTGTCCATCTGATTCACAGAGTTTCACCTTTGGGATTCAAAAGAGTAGTTGTGAGAAGGAAATTTCACAAATTCCTCCTCCTATATCTCCTTGAGTGTTTTAAACCCAATATATAAAACAAACAGGTATTCACAAACCTTGAAATAAAGAAGCATCTGGTTTAGTACTGAACAGGTGTTGAAAATATGTTCACACAGTTGTCAGGGTTTTTCGATATACTGATATTTTAGAGACACTGGAGGGTTTTTGTTTGTTTGTGGCTGTTGTTTGGTTTTGAAATGAAGACAACTTCATCATTTTTGCCTGGGCTGTTGAGAGCAGAGAATAGGATGGGAAGAGGTGTGTTTTAAAATGCAGTCTTCCTACAGGCCAAAGACAACTTGATTAAGGATTAAAACTGTGTTCATCTGTTATCTACTAAAAGCTTTTCTCATATGCATAACAGGTTGGTGCTTTCAGACCAGTCCGTTACTCCCAGTGCTGTATCTTTCTACTGTCATTACCTTTTTACTCAGAAATGCCCAGGAGGTGAACAAGCTCCTGCTTCCAAGAAACTGCTCCAGAGTTCGTTCCAAAGACACTTTTACTCACTTCCATGCAGTCACTCAAGTTCCTTACAAGTTCCTTTCCAGTGTATTTTCCTCAGAAGCAAACTGGACTTTGAAAATATAGAAGAAATTATTAAAATCTCTGATAAACTTTTAAACTAGCTGGATATGCTGGAAACTGTATTTCTCACCCTAAAAAGCAGATATTGTGTGAGCTTTCATCAGCTTACCAGCCCCTTTGATTTCAGATAGCATCTCTGTAGAGTACAATATACTTTGGCCTGGAGACTGGTTTCTTAGTGATAGGCTGCACCAGTTTAACAGACACTGGGACTGGTTTCTCACAAGAGTAGTTCTGAAATGCCATTTCACACCAGCTGGGGATCTGCTTCTTAAGAACAAAGGAAACAAATTACAGTGAGTCCCTAAAGACAGATAGATGGCATTTCCTCCCACTTGTGCCTCCACCAAGTCTAAAATAGCTTCTGTTCAGGAGACATCACACAGACAAGGATTCAAGCCATTCTCAAATTGAGGATGCTGAGCTTCCACTGTTTCTCTGAGAACACTGATATGCCAAATTTCTGGCTCCAATAGGCCGGATGAGATAATATATGGATCTCCAAGTACTTTGGATTTTATAGGACATCTCCCAGTGGAATGTCTGCAGTTGTTAGCTCAAAGGGATGAAAAGCTTATGAAGTTGTATTCCCACAGCCAGATGGGATATAGGACTTTCTCCCTCAGCTGAGAACCTTGCATTTCAAATCCTGTCTAGGTAAATTACCTTTCCAGGGCTGGGTATTTCCTTTTTGGATATTCCTTGGAAGTAACCTTCAGGGAATTGACTAACTTCTTAATGGTTTGGTCAGACAAGAAGGAAGGAAACTTGCACTGGTCCAGTGGGAGGCACCACTTCAGGCAGTCAGCATCCTGCAATTCTTCCAAGTCGCTGAATCATAGCAGATTAACTCTCTTTCAAGGGCAAACTTCTTCCTTTCAGATAGGGCCAAGGTAGAAAAGGCAAAGCCTAAAATAGTTCCAGTCAACATCTGGCTTTGAAAACAATTTCAAAGAGTCACTGCTGGCTGCTAGGAAGAAGTCTAGCCTTGATCTAGAAGAACTGGACAAAGAATATCTTTGTGAGTCTAAAGCCTGGAAACCAAGGACCTATGCACAAAATGAAAATCATTCATAAGATTTACTTAATATCTCCAGGTACTGTTCCAATGAAATGCACAAGCAACAAGGCCTGCCTTTTCTTGTGGTTGATGGAGATTAGAAGTAGTCTGATACTTGTCTAATTTAATTATATAGAAATTAAAAGCAGCTACAGATCTTGCTAGAAACATAGTTCGTGATAACACCTTCATCTCTACTATAAACAGGGCCATGGCTGCAGGAGCTGTTGTGTGCTTTTCTTTACAAAACACTGCTTCATCACCTCAACCAGCTGGGCTTATATTTACATTTTGCTGTAGGTTCTAATTCTAGTTCAGAGCTATGCTTTTCCAGGTTAACTGTAGCCTCCAGAATTTTTGAGAAGCTAACGTCTAGTGGCTAGACATTCACAATAAGTTAAGGCATTGTATCCATCAGGGCATGAGTCTTGTATAATAAGTGAAAAAAAATATATCTGGGTAAGTGCTTCAGTGCTTCTTCAAGTTCCTCCAAGAGGGTTTGAATGTGACAGTGACTCAAACAGGTATCTGTAGATAATAACTTATATCTAATGGGGGAAAGTTAAAAAAAAAAAAGGTCAGGTAAGAGCTTAGACTTGTAGTTCAGATACCAGAACTAGAGAAAGGTGTCCATTTAGTCTGACCTCCTCACAAGAGGGTACTTTTGAGTCTAATTCTAGTGTCTCTGGTATGGTGATGACAAGTAGGAGACAAGGAAGCAAATGGGAAGAGTCTTGTGCACAGTCCTTAGACAGAATTTTGGGTTTTTTTTTGTCAGAAGCATATTAACATTTCACCTAAGATGGAATCCAGATTCACATTTTCTTGACTAGTTACATACTTACAGTACAGTTCTGTAAAAGATTTTTCTTTCTTCTCTAGACTCCAGTAATAGTGATAATAGATTAACTGATTCAAGACAGAAAAGCTGGGCTGTATTCCTGGCAGAAGTCACTGTGAACCAAAAGCTTTAAAAAAAAAAAAAAAAAGCAAGCTTGAAAATGAATTATGGAATAAGATCAGGAATTAATGCTCTTTCGTTAAAAAAAAACAAACAAACAAAAAAAGGATATTGGGTTAAAACTCAGATATTTGATCCAATTTACTTGAAGATGTTATAGGCAATATCAGTTAATAAAATCAAAGGTTTTTAAGAGTCAAATAAACTTCCCTACATTAATGTGATTTGTATAACCTTTTGCAATTTAGCCCATCTCAGCAGTAAAAATAGAGAGGTTTTGCTACAAAACTGAACTGTCCAGTATTCAAGCACTGCCCCACTGTTTAACAGGATGCAACAGCAAAAAGCAAGCTATGCATTAAAATAAAATATAGAAATGGTTGACATCAGAAGCATTTTTCTATAGCAATGTTCATATGAAATTGAAATAACTATTCAAGATAAATGGCTAACCTTCATACATATGGCCCCTGCAAGAATTAAAATTTAGTCTATATGAGCAGAGAGGTATTTTTCATTCCTTTTAAATAATTGTTTAAAAAATATTCCAGTCCAAATTATGAACGTCAAGCCTACAAAATGTTATTTTTAAACATCAAGCTGTTTTCTTTTACTTAGAGAGAAGCCAAGGAATAAATTGCTAAATATAGTTTATATGTTGGAAGCAGTGACACAACCTTCATTCTCTTGGTGCCGTAAAATATGTAACTTTAAATATAAATTTTAGAGAACACTATTTTTCTCAACAGAGATTTCATTTCACTGAGTGAATCACATTAATAACACTTAGCTTATATAGTGCTTTTCATCTGTGGATCTCCCAGCACTTTACAAAACATAAATTCATTACCAATATTTTACAGAGATGCAATAAAGGGATTTGCTGAAGGTTACACAGTGAGTTAGTAACACAGCTGCTGAAGGAGTCAAGTCCCAAAATCTTGTTCCTTGCCTATTAGAAGACAATGATCTGTACATTAATTGGTTTTTCGCTCTTCAATCAGCATGTGTCACTGGAAAAATACCCTGAGAATTTATTATGGTGAAGAAAACCAAGTCAGGTATCATGCAACTTTTTGTGATGCAGCTACCTAGCATTTGTTTGCCCTATTTACCATTCTGATGGCTACACAGATAACTGAGAAAGACCATCGTGAAGCACTTATACACAGACCAGTCCCAAATGAAGTAGCTTATACTTGAACAAGACAGGGTTAGAATAGAGGGAGAGATGACACCAAGCATTTGACCAGTGTCCAACTGAGTTCAAGACACCTCTTAATTTTTATTTTATTTTTTTTTTTGTGGGTTACCTTGGGAATGAACAGCTTGGTGGATTGACAATGGAAAAATAAGAGCTGAAATGAAAGGATGGATATAGGAGGGATCTGCATAAATCAAAAAACAATAGAGAAATAGTCCGGGGTGGTTCATTCAGCTGTGGCCATGGCTTTCTTCAGGGATTGCTCCACTATCAGTCTTAATGTGGATTCTCCTCCTACCTTTCTAACATGGAGGCAGCTCCATACTAGACAGCAGGAAGAGAACAGGAGATGTTAAAAATGAAGCTATTAATTAAATTAATGAGTAGAGGTGCTCTGTAGTGACTGTGTCCAACATCTGAAGAAGCAGCAAGTTAGAGCACACTTGCAGCAGTTCCCAGAATTCATAGAAAAAAAAAAAAGTTTTCTGATACTTCATTTGCTGTCTTACTTTTAGCAGTACAATAACATCCTACAGATCATACCCTTGACAGATGTGGAGTGGTGTGTCCCTACATAAATAGGATTAATTAGATCATTGATTCACAGCAGCTGAAAATCCGGCCCTCTATTCTACAGCACATGTCAATGTTATTATACAAACAATAAGATTTGCTTAACAAAAATATAACTGGTCTTTTCAGGTATCACTGATACTTGATTGTTTGGAGTATTGGCTTTCTGACAGGGTTTGGAATGAAGCCATTTTTATTAATTTAGTTATTTTTGCTGATATAAAAGGTCGTCTATCATGTTAATGATGTATCGGTCTGTGGTACCACCGAACAATAATTACAGAATGTTCCTAATAGTAAATCATTTGTCACAATCAGAGCTCACTACAACAACCTTTTGTTGAGCAATAGAATACATTAGGTGAATAGCAATACACCTTTATGCTTACCAATTAAAGGATCCCACACATACAGCATTTACATGAACTTTAGAGTGAAGTATCATGAATTATGAACTGCTGCTTACAAAATCTTGCTAGGTATAGAACTTGCTGCTAATTTTTTACTTGTCAAATCATTTATATGTATCTTTTCAAGTATAATTGGAGCTGCAGACAGATTTCCCAGTCTGTCAAATCAGAAGTGTTTGGAAAATTTCAGAGGATCAGGGACTTTGAAAATAGACACAAATAAATATTTAAAAGACCAGCTAATCTATTCAGAATGCAAATATGTCCTGTCACTCTATTACTCCATTTAGATAGTGATAAAATTTCTTCTTGTTTTATCCATTTGGTAAAAACTGTAATAAGATTTTAGTTTAGGAAAAAGGTTTTCAAGCTCTAACGACAGGTAGTACACAGATTACTGGCTAGCCATCTATGGAGAACAATTTGATCACATCCTGCTGGCATGTCGATTTTACTTACAGCTGCTGCATGTCATTAACATATCTTAATGAACCAGAGGAGAAGCTTTTAGTACTTGCATACTCTCATGGAGTTGCCACATCAGGTTATTCAATGAAGGTGGTTCATAAATTAGTTTGCCTAAAAATTGACACTAAACTATAAATAAATTAAAGAATTCCTGGGTTTGAACATTCCCTCCACATGGTTTTAAGGGTCTAGGTTTTGTTCAGGTTCAATAATCATGTCCTTCTCTTTACCCCATAATACCCTGCAGAAAGGAAAGGCCATAGCTGTCACTGGTGTTACGCCTATTACGAGCCATTAAATCCTTGGCCACATGAGCTCAGTAATGCCTAGATTGGATAGATTAAACCAAACCTGAAAACAGATCTTTTTTTCAGCGGTTCAGAGGTTTCATTCTTATGCTGCCTCTTGCAGCTGGTAGATTTGCCAGACCACCAGGAGATGTCCTCTTCACTTGCAAGGTCCTTATGTGCTTCCGGTTGGGATCATCTACTGAATAGTTCTCTATGCTGAACTGCTGAGTGTTCTGCCCCTCAGCAGGAACAAGGCAGCAGCACACACAAAAATAAGAGAAAAAAATAGATGAGCTGCCACGACAGCTCTGTACTCCACCCATATGCCTCAATTATCTCTCCCAGGCCTCTGCAACACCACACGCCACATCAGGAGCAGCAGAGGGACTACCAATGAGTAATTAAACCTCTTATTGCTTTGCATGGCTGAGTAGTTTTCATAACAGCGCTGCACAAAACTTGAGATTCGCAAATTTTTATATAAGCTCCTCAACATTTGTACTTGCCTCTCTCTCCTTTTTTAATTTCAACCGTTAGAATAAACTTTACTGTGAACTGCTGGGAATAAGAGGATTTGAGCAGGCAAATGCTAAGATGATTGTTCATTAAACCCAATGACTTTGAAACTGCCTCTGTGTCAATTAAAATAAAAACTGTCAAATGCTTTAAAAGAGCAGCTTTGTATAATAGGAACTCTGTTAAGTTTATTGGCAAAGAAAGAGAGACGTTCCGGGAGGTTATGCAGAGGAAAATAATATGTTTTGCTTGGGAATGATGTCCCAGTCTCTCTTTATTCATCTTCAGTAAGTAAACTGTACATAACGTGTATCAACATACACATCCACACTTATACACTTGCTGGACAGCTAGAGAAAGAAGGGAGTTGGCCTTTTACTTTTGTTTTTCCAGTGGGTTTTTTCCCAAGCTAACAATTAGGATTAATTGTCAACTTATAAACCACCGGGTTTTGTTTTGTTTTGTTTCTAACTGGATGCAGATTTAACACTTCGTATAACTTAAAAATGCCATTTTGTTACAGTAGCCAACCAATCCGACAGGGGATCTTCACGCCTGCGTGTCAAGTGTCAGACATAAAATAGCTGTAAAATGGGACAATAAAAAGCGTGTTACTGTAGGATTCTGACAGCCCCCGCGCCTGGCAATTAGGGAGCCTTCATAACAATTAACAAAATTGAAATCAGATTGAAGAAGTGAGTGTGGGTGCGTAGGATGGACATGATGGAAGTGCCTTCCCTCTGTAAATGTCCTTCTCCATCTCATGGCAATACATGTGTGCAGTGGCCATTTCCGGACAAGGAGAAAACACACGCAAAGCAAAGTAACTGAGTCCCTTTGGAAGAAACAATGCCAGGTCCTCAAGAGGGCAGTGAGGAGAAGGTAGGGGGGGTATCTTACAAAAAAAAAGTCATTAGAAAATTCAAATATCTCCCTCCATCCCCACACACACCACCCACCCTCACCATGTTCTGTCCAGAAGAAAAATCCCTCAGCCGCAATGGTTGTTTTTATTAAATTCTCCTCAATAAAAAGCTCAGGCAGGATTTATTAGGTACTCAGGGCGGACGTTTAGTATTTCGCCAGTTATTAAGTGAAAATCAATAGAAAGCAAAGAAAATGGAAGTCACTGCACTGTTAGCACGCTGTTGTCGCCCAGATATTATGTCGGCTGTCTTGTAGATTCATGACAGACGAAAGCGGCCGGGAGAGAACTCTTTCTGCTTACATTGCAGGAGCCAAAGTGGGGTTATTCATTAGATCAGGCAGCTGGCCAGATGGATTTCCAGTTCAGTTTTACCATTTATCTTAAAAACGCCTGTATCGAGTGAGAAAGAACACTGATATTATGTGATATCGATGGCAGCTTTATGTATCTAAATCAGGATTTATTGTTATTTTGTTCTGAAGACCTTTTTTTCTCAAGAAATACCATTTCACTGGAAGAAAATAATAGCTAAAACCTTGTCAAAGATAACCTTTCATGTTGTTCGTGCACCGCTGGCTGTAAAACAAATAGAACCCAGGGTATAAATAGGTTTAACCACATCCTTACAAATCATTCCCTTTAGGATTTTCTTTTTTTTTTTTTTTTCTTTTTTAATGGTACAAATGTGGGTTTTGGTCATTAGTTGTTTTTCTTGCCAGTAATTTAGCTATAAATAACGTCAGCATTTGTTTTAATTGCATTAAAAAGCACTAGAAGTTTTATGTCTCTGGCAGGCCAGAGCAGAAGGGGATTTTTCAGTGGGTGGGTTTGGGGAGGAATTTTTTTGGAGTTTTTTTGCCTTTTGCTTTTTTTAAAGCCTCCCTCTCTGTTACCAAACTTTTCACCCAGATCATCACAACAGAAGCAACAGCAGCTGTTCTACCATAAAAAAAATGTGTTTTTAAGAGACAGGACCAGATCTCTGAAAGAGATTAACTCCTGCTCTGGCATCTAGAGGGAAAATGCAGCTTCTCAACAGTTCTCTACATTCAGCAAGTTAGATTTTCTCTGGATTGTAGGGGCCTTTTGCAAGATTTATTTATTATTGCTCTAAGAGTGCTGCTTGTCCTGACCACATCTCCCTTACAAATATATGATGGAAATAGTTGCAGCATGAGGTGCTCGTACCTCCTGGAAACACCAGGTGCTTGATCTGAACCCCGTGGAAACAGACATTGGATTCAGTGCTGTTTAACACAGCGGCTGTTAATAGAACCAGGTCTCTTGTGCAGACACACCATGGATCAGTGGTGGCAATCCCAGCTTGTTTCACTGCATGTTTTGCTTGCCAGTCCACAAATAAAACTGCACACTGAAAAAAACAATACCTCAAAAGTCAAAATTTGAAGAAAATAAAAGTTGTTAATCCTGAAATTCTTTAAAAATTAGTTGTGATAAGTAGGGGTGGGATCAATGTCCTTTAAGGTAAGAACAATGCAGAAGTGATTTATTGGGCTTCTGTGATTGCCCATGGATTAGATGAAAAAGGCCCAATGGGAGACATGAAGCAGCCTGAGAGATCAGCAGTCTCTGTGGCTCAGGCCATCTTTATGCACCCAGGCTTTTCAATTCCTTTCCTTCCTCTTAACTATACTGCTATTAAACATCTTGACTTCTAAGTGAACAGTGAGTTCAGCCTATCCAGGTCCATCCTTGATCATGGCAGTGTCATCCAGGCTGTCCCAACTAGGTCTTACCCCTGCCAGGGCCTCTTTGGGAGGCTGCAAGATGTCTGTCACGACTCAAACAACGACTTCAAAACACAGCCTTTAGTCAGTTATCCTCAAAGGTTGTGAAGATTGTGGAGCACAGGAAAAAAAAATAACAAAAAAAAAAGCCACTTTGAATCAGGCAGATACATACAAGAGAACTTAACAAAGTTGTAAATAACATCACAGCCCTGGCAGGAAGAAGCAGAGTGCATTGCTTTTACAGTTTTTTCCTCTTTTCCTTCTGAAAGTGTCAGCCCGTCACCATTTCACTGATGTGCTGGATGGTTTCCCCTAGCTCAGATATTTTTCTAGGATCCTTGAGTGTTTAGATTGCCTTTGAATCCACTGTAGCACGGGAAGAGGAAGCCATTGTGTCTCAGATGGAGTTACACATGTGTGTTCTTCCCCTACCGACAGCTCAGCTATTGTTATTCTGCAAAACCCTTTGATTTAGCACCGAATCCCAGCCACCCCCACTGTAGATGCTTAGGGAGGTAGTAGCAAAAGCAAGGGCTTTTTCTCAGACAGAAAGTTTTTCTTATTTCTTTTCAGAAAGGTCTTTAAATATAAGGTGAGAAACCTTATAATCACTGTGCATGTTACTTTTTCAATGTAGTAAGACTTGTTCCTGCTAGAACATCTCTGAGACTCACTTGCAGGCACATTGGACATGGTATGTGAATGAAGAACATTGAAAATCTCAGTATTGGTGAACACTCACACTTAAATTCTTTTAAAAATGATCTTCACCTAGCAAAGTGAAGCTATTCCTTATTTCCACCCAGCACATTTAGGAAATACAGGACTGTGTGAATGCCAGCAAAGGAAGCATGTCCCTGCTTTTAAGATACTTATTCTATATATTTTCCTAGAGACCTTGGTTGAAGCTCCTGCTGATAAACAGACACAGCAGAAATCTGAGTCTGGGACTCCTTTATCCCAGGCGAAAGCTGTACAACATATATGGTGGCTTTAGTTTTTATATAGCCATAGGCACTGTTGCAATGCAACTCTGGAAAATGTTGCTGTTTATTTGTATTCACCATCATTCAAAATACACTTTTATCTAGGGAAGCTTCACATGAGATAGAAGGAATTAAGCAATCACTCTTTAGGTAACAAAGAAACCGAATAGTGTTTAAATCTCTGTTTTGTCTCCTTTATTTTAGGGACTTAAAGTCATGTCCCCCATAGAGTCCCAGTTGAGTTTAAAAAACAGACGATAGTAGTTACTCTGTGATGAAAATACTTTTTCTTCATTTTTACCAGTGACATGTAACGTTTAACTTTTGAGGTAATTTTTTAAATGCAATTATGTGTCTTTTACAAAATATTTCAATCTTTGCAAAATGATAGTACAGTTTACCTTAATTTAGTTTTGTTTTTCTAGAAAAAATATTCCACAGGCTTTTTTTTTTTTTTTTCTTGGTATACAGCTTCAGTGTCCTCTGGTACTGTCACTGACCATTCTGTGACTGTGTGTAATAAATGGAGCCATCTTTGTCACAGAAGGATGCTTGGCCTAAATGTGTTTCATCTCTAATGAATTTCTGTTGTCTTAAGTTTGCTTTTAAAATGCAACATTTATAATGAAGCTAAAGAAAGTAGAAAATACTTCTTTTATTTCACAGTGGAAAAGTTGCCCTTCTTGCTTAGAAGACTATTATATACATATTTTCCAGAAAATAGTAACAAAATATGCAAAATTTATTTTTTTTTTTAGCATTTGGCAGCTTGCTGACACCTGCTGTTGAGCTTTGTACACATCCGTGGGATGGGCAGCCCCCAGTTCTATCCCTCTTTTCTTCCAACTGATGCCATCTTCACTGTCTCTCCATATCCTTCCCCACTCATATGTGCACCTCTGTGCTCTGTGAAGACAGCCAGACTTACACTGCAGGCTCTACCAGGAGACCCTTGCAGCCTGTACAGTGTTGGACAGTTTTCCACATGAGTCCCAGGGAAGGAACTCAAAACTGAGATGAAGTTTTCTTTTCCTCCTCTCCAAGCCAGTTTACTCAGTAGTTTTCTCAGTAAGAACATTAGAAAAATACTAACACCTGATTAGATTAGATTAGATCGAGGCTTGCTTTTCTTTTTTTGAGAATTGTTAATAAAATCACACTTCTAAAAAAAAAAAAACCCAGGATGGAATGTAAATGCTGCACTAATTTAATTACACTTTGGCGCTGGGAGACACTAATGTAAATATTCTGGTGAGTAGGCCTAAGACACTTGAAGTAATTACTTAAAGGCTTCCTTTCAAAGAATCTCCCCCTTTTTATTAAATGCCTTTTAACATTAGCACTTTCTTCCTGACAAATTAAATGAAATTTCATTACTCTCCCTGACTTAATGGCATAAGGCTGCCTGCTGCTAGTGTGAGTTAACCCTCTCTGGACAGAAGACACAGAGTTTGGGTGTTCTGGTTGGCTCTGGGTGTCACCACATTGCCTGAGCATCTCTCTGGCTCCCCATCACCACCTTTGAATGCAGCTGCAAGTTCTGCCTTGTACTCTGTGTGCCATAGTATCCCAGATGTTGGTTCATGGATGTTTGCAGCCCAGATCAAGTGCTAGGCAGAGGATGGTATCCAGCTCTTTACTTTCTTCAGGTTTAGGGAAGCTCAGGTTGAAGCTGGGAGTTGAGCCTATAGCATCCTTAGGAGGCAGGCCCATAAAATTAAAACCCTTATGAGACTTTTCGTAGAAGTAATAGATATCTAACATCAGATTCATATTTATCTTGACCACTGGACCACATAGATTAAGATTCCAGCATTTAATTACACCAAAAAACTTCTAAAATATCACAATTCCAGGACCACAGGCACCTTTAACACTGTATTCATGTCCTCAGAAAGAGAACTGAGAAAGAAGCAATGTTGCTAATCAATACTTGTGTGAGCAGATTTACTTTTTGATCAAAGTCCGCTTGACCAGTCCATTTTGTAACTCCCACCCCCAAATTGATTTCTCTTTAAATTAAACAAAAATGAGGTCAGCTTATCTCCTGTTTTATTTACATACCTACGTAGTATCCACAAGTCCCACCAGGCCAGCTTCCAAGGAAGGAACTGGTGACAAACCCTACCATGCTGTTTATATACTGTCCCCGTGGTGACAGGAGCTGAGCAAAGCTTTTAAAACACCTGTGAGAGCCAACATTCATAAGCTGGCAAAGAAAGTGAAGAGGCAGCGAAACAAGAGCCCTCTGTGCTTGGCAGGTCCCAGAAGGGAATTGCATCCTTCAGATGTCTCCTAAAATGTGACTCCCAAAGGTGGACAGAGCCTGTCTGGCAGGCTGGGACTCTTGCAGCCCTTCAGAGGATTTGCTCTTGGGGTCAGCAGCAATTTCACCCCTCAGACAACTTTTGACCTTGCAAGGTTACCAGTGTGGTAGCTGTTATCCACATGAAGTTGCCTTTTTCTTTCTGTTTCTTCTTCCCCTCCCCTGTAATTTTAAGATTACTGAAGGATCAATTTAGAGTCAGTCAGCCACCAGATGTGCTTCATGCTGACATTCATTGTCCCACCTGGGTATTGCTCTGTGAGGATAGGTACAGAAATATGACTTATTTGCTGCAGGGTTCAGTTGTTGCTTCCAAATGGAGCTGACGGAGGGTATATGGCTCCACTTAAATATTACTGCCACCTCTTGATAACATCTTATGGGTAAGGTTCAAGCAAGGCAGCAAACTCTCACTCTTTTACCCCAGCTAAGAATCTGGCCTCATGTAGAAATAGGAAAAACTAAAATAAAATATTGAACTGGCATATCCAAATCAATCCTGTCCTGCCTGTTGGAGATGCCAGCAATGGAGAAAATTTATGCTAGTTTTAATAATGGTTTTTAAAAGCTCTCTGTTGAAAAAACTACCTCTGAGTCTTCCTCTTTTGAGAGTGCTTCACCCATAGTACATGAGTTACCAGTGCCAATTTCCATCTTATCACAGATGTCCTTTCTCAGAACACAGAGTATTTGGGTCTGAAAACAAGGGTCTTGCAAACTCAAGTTCACATGGAACATTTTTTTTGGCAGGGTCCATAGGTCAGCCTATAAAGAAAGAAAATATCTCTGTTTTCTTCTGTGCAGTTATCAGATTTTGAAAAGAGAGTTTTCTCCTCTTGTGAGGTCCAGGTAAAAGTTCACCCATTCCCTGGCTGCTTGCTTCTGACAAACAAAAATTAAGGACCTGAAAATAACTATTTTATCTGAAAAAAATGCTAAACATCCCAAAACAAACATTCATCTGTGCCGCTGCCAAATTCCACAAGTAAGAGAGAGAGCTGCAGACCGAGACAGCTCATGTCTCACTGGGGAATAACGGGTAAAGTTTGGCCAGCTGCCCCTTCCAACCCTTCGGGGACCCACAATCCAATTGCAATGTCTTAGCGGATGTGAATTTCAAGGTTACACCTGGGTGTTCAAGGGCAGGGCCAAGTGTAATCGGCACTTAGATCATAGATTAATCTTATTTGCCATCTATTAGGTTTGATTCCTGCTTCCCGCTCTCCCTCCCTAAAGCCAGGATTATTGTGATAGTTTAAGATAATGGATTCTAACGGAAGAAAGGTCACGCAGGCATTGAGATTTGGAACCTTAAGATAATATGATTAATCTAAAAGCTTCTTTCTAAAAGGGGAGGGGATACTCTCATACGTTTAATTGAGGGGAGAGAGCGAGAGAGAGGGAGGGAGGGATGAAATTAGCAACATGAAAGGAGGAGTGAAGGATCCTACTTTTTGTCAACTGCAATTAATTAACATAGTAAGAAAGTGCTCTTCGTTCACTTTCAAGCTGATATAACAATTTATTATTTTGTTTTTAATCCCTAAAAGTGATGATTATTTTATATTTTTATTGAAAATCATTATTTGCTAATAAACATACTTATTGATTTTCACAGATACATACGTGACAAATGTCAAATACCTGGCACAGACATACACGTAAAAATTCATACACTGAGGGATGGAAATTGCTATATAAATGAGATATTCCGGTATCAGGTGTTTGGCTTTTATGGGTACTGTAAGAAAACTCTACAATAGAGAAATAGATTGTAATAAGTTTATAGTAGTAGCCAAAATGTTCTGGGGACTGTAGAGAGAGCCTCACTGTCCCAAAGAACCAGCAATACTATATTGCTGTGCAGTATTACATAATAAAACCTTTCCTTGGTTATTTATACTGCCTGAGATTATCAGATAAAGGAATTTGAGAACAAAGAAATAGTCCCTTTGTTATTTATGCTGTTTATTTACTTGGGAATTTGGATAACCAAACATAAAAAAAAAAATCAAATCATGTCCTTATGTTCTGCACATGTTGTTTCAATACCACAGGAATTTTTTTTAAGTATTTTTTTGAAAAATGTCTGTCATATTTCTATTTCATTTTTAAATCATAAAAATATTTCTCCTAAGCTTTATAAACAACCACCAAACACCAATAAATGTGTTACAGGCCCAAATCAGATTTGTTATTAAGAGCCATTTAAGTATGATGACCCCGGCCACCCACTGACTACAAATAACAAAATGCAAATACTTTTTACCTGATTTCTGACTTTGACAAGTTTTGATTTAAACGTCATCCTTTCCTTATTGATGATGGTGACTAGAATTTTTTTAACCCACTCAAAAAGCTTTGATTTAGATATACATAAAATATTTTTCCTACTCTATAGTACTTTATGCAACCACCTAAAAATCATAGGTTTATGGAAAAAAAAAAATCACTAGAGTTGGGAATGCTGCAGGGAACCAGAGGGTGTTTTATATTTCTAATGTCTGGCTTTAGAAATCTTCAGCAGAACAGTCCCATAACTCAAGCACCCTAAAATGAACCTCCATGCTTTGAGACCATGTGCATATCCCTGTGCTCACCTTCACAGGGTGCCTGGAGCAGAGTCATGATGCTGCTACACTCCCTCTTAGCATGCAACACATGGACACTCTCATCTTAATCCTCTCTCTTCATGACCAGTTTTGTCCCTTTTTACAATATATCCTCTTAGATCCTCCAAGAATAGAAGGGAGGGAGAATTTCCTTTCTCTCTGACCTTGCAGTCTGACTAAGAACTACTGGTGAGATTATTCCTAGAAACTCAAGAACCAAACCAAGTGTTACTGCTGCCGTGGCTGAAGGGTAATGTAATTAGAACTTGAGCTACGACTGCTTAATACAACCTGTAATAATAATATATGTCTATCATCATTCAGAGCTATTCTAAGACTCAGAGCAGTATTAAAAGCCATAGGAAATAATTAGTAGTGAAGAGAATCATGAGTTGCAGGGTGCTGCATTCACACAAGTACCAGCTGCAGATGGCTTTAAAAATGACCATCTCCAACATATGCCACCCCTGCAAGATCATCTATAGATAAGTTAATATAAGGAAGCATAAAATCCAGGGAATGGATTATGCTATATATTAAGTTATATAATTCTGTGGATAACTGAGGTTAGGACATTAAACTGAGGGAAGAGAGAGAGAGGGTGGAGCACTTAAGAGCTAAAAGCGAGTATGCACAAGTAAATTGGTTGCTGAAGTTTTCACAGTCAGTGAAAATGCGAGTTTTTACCAGGCTACATTGTTTTGTAAAGTGTTTTTAGGATATCCTACAGTATAGGAAATAGAGACAGGCTCTCCAGTGAATATAGCAGTAGGAGCAGATGAAGCTGCTGGGACGACAGATCTACGTCTGTAAGGGTTGATATACCTTTCAGAGGGGCTGATCAGGAGTAGGCAGAGATATGAGTGAGTCATGACTGGTGATGGACAAACAGAAAAATCAGTCAGGAACTCACTGTCCTTATGATGTACTTTGTAAGGAGCCATATTAGCACACAATTGTGCATAAAAAAGTCGAGAGCTTCTCTGTTTTTCATTACAGTTCTAATTTCCCTCCACAGGAGGGTTACATTTTTGATGGTAATTTGGCCTTGTCACTACATTCAGAGAACAAATGCTGATTATAGAAAAATAAATACATAGGGTGATCCACATTTTTTTTTAAATGCTCTATGAAGGTGCATAAATGGAGACCTAGAAAACTGCCTGAAATTCATTACTTCAGAATGAAAGGCCTAATCCTCCAAAATTCCTTTTCCTCAGTATAAAGATAAAGCTGTTTATGTCTGTTTAGTTGTGTCAGTACCTAAAATTTGGTGGCTTTGGGGAAAGCAGTTTCCATCCAGCTCTCTCTCAGAATCAGGCCTTGTGTTTTTAGAGAAAGGTATTTCCACAACTGGCTCTGAGCTTCAAGTTCAAACAACCATGAATGTTCAAATTCAAAATGCCAAAATGCCTTTTATTTCACTTTTTCTCCCTCAGTTCTTGCCCACTGATCTGCACTAAGGTGTCTCTGTTAAAGAGCCCTAAAGGGGACTTTGCTATGACATTCACCAAAAGTACTCCGCCAGTGAAGCAGCATCAGAAAATACCCAGGCCAATGTTTTGCCTGTTGGTTGAGAAGGTGAAAATACTTCCCATACAAGGAGTGCTCTGATATTACCCAGAAACAGGAATACCTGATAAAAAACAGGGTACTTATTCTTACCCTTAGGGTACCACCATCACTTTTTCCTCCTATAGGCCTAACACACAGACAGCTTCAAAACTGTTTATCAAATGTAGAAAAGATTTCAAGGTGGAAATTAGTGGAATAAATAACGGAATTTATTTTTCATACCAGAAAAAAAAATTAATAGAAAAGGAAAATATCCCTCTTTAAGAGAGTATGTTCCCTCTTCCTTAAATCCATAGGGTGCTTTGTCATCTGGGATGAAGAACGTTGCACAGACACGTACAGACTCCTCATGGAAGATTTCTTTCCTACTGCCTGCAGACCAGGAGTGCATGTGGAAGTTTTGGTCCCCACTTCCTCTCACTCCCAGAGATCTGAGTCTTAAAAATTGCCATCACAGGACAACTGCCTGGATGCATTCAATCAAATCGGCAGATAATGTCTTAGCAGAATATTTCCCCAATCCTCCTTCATTCAGCTGCTGAGCTTGTGTATGTTTTTCACCTTCCTTGGAAGGAGTTGTCAGTTCTCTTGAGGCTCTCCAGAGGAAAAGCCTCTGCCTAATATATGATGTGCTTATTCATCCCAGACGTAGGGCATATCATTCTCGAATGACTGACAAGCGTTCTAAAATGAAGAGAGCTCCAAGTGTGCTCTAATAGTGATGGGAAGCATTTCTAGTCAAACATAAAGCAAATTAATGTGAGCCCCCACTGCACCTTTAATCTGGAAATGTCATAAAGTAATAAGCAGAGTGACCCTGGCAATGTCTAAGGTTGGATTTCAATAGATTTACATCTTAAAGGGCAACTACATATTTTTAAGTAGTAGGGGGCCAAATTCAGAGCTCCTTTTCCACCAGTGCAAATCTGGAGGGACTCCACTGGTTTCAGGTGTGGCAGAGATCAAGAATTATCTTATTTTATAAGCCTTCATTACAATAATGTACATCTATATATCAGTGGCCAGCTCCCCCATCCAAAAAAAAAAAAAATTCTAACCCTCTCAATATCTCTCATTAACTTCAGAAGGGACAGATCTGGTCTGCATGTCTCCTTTCAAACTAGTTTCATTAGAAGTATATTTAATTAACACACTCTTTTGATTAGCATTCAGACTGAGAAGCTGTTTTGCACTGCTTCCAAATCAGAAGATTCAATAATACAGATAAAAAGCAATTGGCCACAGGTCACATCCCAGTGAAGAAGAAACAGTTTTCTTCTAGAAGTAGAGTATCAATCCAGACTTGAGCCTCCTATTACTGTAGCAATAATACATATTCTACATAAATATACAAAATACACAAAGCAATGAAGCTTAAGGAAATTCTTAAAATTATCTAATCCCTCTTCTCCATCAGTCTTACTTAGAGACCTTTCTCTTCCTTCTCAAGATTTGTTTCAGCTGAAGGAGACCAGGAAACCTATTTCCTAACTAGATTCCATGTTCTTTGAGCTAATGAGACCCAAAGGTGTGAACATTGGTGATGAAGAGCAAGTGGCAGTGACTCTCATGAGCTCTGCAGTATCTGACACCATACCCTGGAGGAGAAATGTACACTTGGTGGGAGGAAGGCTAAGCACATTGGGGGCAGTCAGCAGCTGTCTTTACAGTGTTTGTTATCTTTATTTGCATTCTCTATATGACTCATGCCAGGGCCAGCCCACACCAGCTGGTGCAGAAATCTGAGGTCCTCTCTTCAGGTCTTCTCCCACTTTGGTCTTGTTCCTGATACATATTATATGGAGCCATCCCTGCCATGTCATAGGACATGACTTTGGAGACTAATCTGTTTTAGCCACAACTGGGCATCCTTTCTGAGGGAATGTATTGTTTTTCTCCTGATAGTAACCCAAGGTGGGTTAATATGAAAACACCTGTGGCTCAGGAGACTGAATGTGAGGAGCAAAACAGGGAGCAAAGCAGAAAGACAGCATTAACATGCAGTCCTATCTCCTTTGCAAAAGCAAAGCTCTGCGTTAAGAGGTAACACATACTCAGGGGATGGAAACTCAGGAAGCATTAAAAAGTTAATACAATTCAACAATTTGCACCAAGATTTCATGTTAAAGACATCTATTTATTTCTACTCTAGGAAAAAAAAAAAAGATATATTTTTGCATTAATCCCCGACTCTACCTGCCATTTTCTCTAAAACACAGAAAATTATCAAGAAAAGATTGAAAAAGGAAGAGAAAGAAAAGCATCAGATAGTGGGTATATCATTGTATTTGTGTGCACTCACTCAATACAGGATTACATTTCATTTTAAATCGTTCCAGGGGCTGGAAAAGAAAACTTTAAAAAAAAAAAGAAAGAAAAAAGAAAAGACGTTGTGTGGTGGGTTGACCCACCAAAGTCACCCTATAACTCCCCTCCTCAGATGGATAGGGGAGAGAAAATATAATGAAAGTCTCATTGGTCAAGATAAGGACAGGGAGAGATCACTCAGCAATTATAGCCATGGGAAAAACAGATTTGACTTTGGAAAAATTGATTTAATTTATTACCAATCGAATCTGAGTAGGATAATGATAAATAAAACCAAATCCTAAAACACCTTCACCCCTCCCTTCTTCCTGGGCTCAACTTCACTACCAGTTTCTCCACTTCTCCCTACTAGTGGCACAGGAGGTCAGAGAATGAGGGCTGTGGTCAGTTAATCACATATTGTCTCTGCCACTCCTTCACCCCTTCTTAAACATGTTATCACAGAAGCACAGCCACTGGTGCCAATGGGTTGAGCCTTGGCCAATGGCAGGTCCATCTTGGAGATACATAAGGGAAGTTTCTAGAAACTCCTCACAGAAGCCACCCACGTGGTCCCCCTGCTGCCAAAATCTTGCCACGCAAACCCAATACACATTGGGATAAAAGGCTTTTCCCTGGGGAGTTCAAATAAAGACAATTTTACGATATTCAAGTAGGACCATCTACTAGGTATAGATTTGCTTCTTGAAATTCCAGTCACTGGTCCAAACTCACCAAGGAAATGGAAAGACAAAGGTGTGCAAAAGCACAGGCCATCCAACAGTTAGAGCAGGGAAAGGGAAGACAGACCCTTTGGAGCATCAGCCACAGACTGGCAATGTAGCCCTGAGGCTGTCACGAAGCATCCGGTGCTCAGAAGTGTCAGGGATAACCCCTCTTTCAATTGGGGGGATCTGTGGGAGCTGTGCACCTCCGGAGAGGTGGGGGGAAGTCAGGCTCTGAAATGTTATGGTTTCCCCCAATGTAAAATGGGGTTAATCATACATCCCTAACTCACTGGGGTGTTGTGAAGATTGATCAGTTAATGTTTGTACAGAGCTTTGGAAATGTAAAGTGCTATATAAATGCTAAGGATTATTATGTTCCACTCTTTCTCTGCAGCTGAACCCTTTGGGGAAAAGGAAGAAAAATCTATTAAAAAGTGCTACTTGCATTTTATATCTCTGCTGCTTTTTCTCTTCCTTGATGCTTTTAGTAACTTTGGGAGGGGGGGGAACCTTCAAGAAGGATTTGTGGGCTCATGTTCTGATTCCTCTGTCAGTCTCCCTCACCAGTAGCCAACCTCGTTTTCATTCATACATATTTAAGGTGAGATATGACATCCTTTAAAATACCAATATATCCCTGCAGTCAGTGCTTGAGTTAAAAGCACAGCTTCTAGTACAGGATTTGTCCCTTATCCATGCTCAATTAGAGCATGTTGGCATTTGGCTGTGGGACTCGTGGACCAAATCTGCTTGGGTTTTGGCTTCCCCCAGGAGCTGGCTACTGGATGATTAGCCATCTCTAACTCAAGGTTAAGGAACATATTTATTCCTGTTAGAAGAAGTGTCTATCTCATGTTGACTCCTGTCCATGAGACCTAAGTGTAGGTTTCATGGGCAGACAATACCATTGGAGGATATCCTTAAATTTTAAAATGTTGAAAGAAATACAATGTGCAGAAATAATCCATTCTGTCCAGAAATGGAGTAGCTGTAGATGTATTCTGTATTTATTGGGTCAAATACTTTCTGTCCTCTCAGACACAACTACAACTGTGCCTGAAAGAAGCTTTTCCCAGAGCTCAGTTTTCTACCTGCCACATAAAACCTTTAAACCACACTAACACATGGTGGCTACAGGTGTGCACAAATGATGCAGTCACTCTGGGCACATCCTATAAGAGGGATGACTCCCTCCTAGAGATCACCCATCCCAAATTTTCATCATCTCCCTCACCCTCATGTGCAGTGGACATTATCCTGCACACCACAGATGCACAGAACCTCTTGTCCTCTCCCAACCATCCCTGACACTTTGGATCAGACCATTAAATACACTGGAACCAGTGGCAAGATTCCTGTTGGTCATCAATCACAGTAACCCCTTTAAATGCAAAGCTGATTAAGTTGCTTATGATCATAGATGGAATCAATGGCTAAGCACAGGCAGCTGGCACTCACACGCACACACTGGCGCCGGTGCAACTCCCAGCAAGCACGCTATACTCCTGAAAAGACATGGAAGAGTAAAGCAAGATCCAGGATAAACATGTACAAATCAGAAAAGTATCAGAGTGGGGAATTAAACTTTCATTTGCAACAGTAAATGAATCAGAAGATTTACAAGAATAAATAAATTAAAAGAAAGACAAAACCACAACACAAATAGTCTCAATAACATGCCCAATACTGATATTGCCGCAACAAGGTTTTAATAAAGGAATAGACCTTTTTTTTAAGCAATACTCCTTCTCAAACTAAAATCCTCTGTAAGTAAGAGCTTTATTATCTCCAATTTCTTGGCAGCCACTAGAGGAAAGGTCACTTAATAAAGTGCATTTATTCCTCATTGTAGGAAAACAATATGTCATCCCTGTGTTCATTATTTACCAAATTGTCTTCATTTTTTTCTTCACCTGCTGGGCTTTGGGCTATAAAAATAAATAATATTATAAGGCTAAGCCAGGTATTTTCTGAAAGGATCAGAATTTGTCAAACAAACTCAGTTCATAGAGAGTGAAGGAGAGTGAAAATCAGAGTGGTGGTGCTAAATGATTCATGCTCAGGAAAAGATGTACAGTTAGAAACACAGACTGGGAAGGGGCTGAGTTTAAATAAGCTGAGAAAGAGTTGTAAACTGTGAGCATAATCATGGCTAATAGCTTAAAATGAATGATAGATAAAAGCTGAAAAGAGTTTAAAAAGTAAAAGAAAAAAAAAATCCCTAGGTCATTGCATCATTTCAGGACTTTCTGATCCTGTGATAACACTTGACCAAAGCAAAATTCAGATCTGAATTTTCTTGTTCAGAAACAGCACCTAAATTATCCATTTGCCCAAAGAATCCATGAAGATAATAAAGATTAAAACCTCCAATCTGATTACAGATTTCAGGATCTTTGAAGACTTTCCCTAAGAGCACAAATGTCAACAGGTTTTAAGATGTAACATCCCAGGCAGTTCTTAAAGAACCTTATATATTGAAGATTCACACATTCAAACACTTGTTCTTTATTGTGTTTTCTTCCCCTGGCCTCTCACTTTCACCTGTACATCCTCAGCCTTGAGGGAAATTAAATGACACAAGGTAAAACTAGAAGGTTAAAAAGATTACATATCTCAACACTATTTTTTTTTCAGCAACCATTTGAATTTTTATCCCTATCATTTTTCAACCAACTCTAGAGTAATAGGATATGCGTCTACCACATCTGCGACTTTTTAATTTGTGTATGTTGCATCCTACTTGCCTCCATCTGCTCGTTGTCTTTTTAAGCTACACTGGTGCAGCAAGTCTTATAGAGGGGAATGCTGAGGGGATGGAGTCCTGCCTATATCCCCTTTCCAAATCAGAGCCTTGATGACCCAGGAAAGGTCCCTCCATTCTTCTCAGTGCCAAGCACCATCAGACAAAGATCTAGGGCCGTAGGGAGATTTCACAATGATCCACCAGAATCCCTCTGTTGCAGATGTAATTGCAAGAAAATCATCCTGTCTGGAATCTCCATGAATTTATGTCTTGATTTTAAATACTTTGGTTGGCAAACCCCTGCTCATGAACACAGTGCATCCACCCTCACGTTACACAGTGCAGGTGGAAGTCAGAGGAGCACCTAAAATGTAAAACTATGCCTTTAGGGGGTTAATATGCCAGCTTGAATAACTCCTATGGTTGAAGTTTATTAAATCCAGCCAGCAGACTGTCTGATTGCTAATAGGATTTCCAGTGTAATATCTCCTTGTAAACAAAATACTGCACTTTATCTGCTGGACATCTGAGTTGCATCCATGTGTGCGTGTGTTTGTATGTGTGGCCCTTTGAATCTCTTTTCTGCATTTATTAAGCATCAGAAAGTAATCCCCTCATGGTGCAGCCAAATATAAAACATGAAAACTCTTTAAAGCAGCCTGTAGGATGCAAAGCAAATCCCTGTAAAAAACAGGTCCTTTTACTAAGTTCTTCAGAAAGCATATAAAGATATTCAGCCTTTTATTCACATCAGGAGCAGAGTTGTCTTTCTTTTCTCTCCCTCCATGATTTTCTTTTTTTCCCTGCAGCACACAAATACACACAATGGTCTTTAACCATTTGATCTTGTGCTTTGTGCATTATGCCCCAATAACAGCACACTGCCCAGTGTCCCTCTGAAGTGTGCTCATTCTGTCAGCCCCAAGCAGTCAGGATTATCAAATGTTTTTGTAATCAAAACAGCTCATCATGATGATCCTCACTTCTGACCATCACAGTACTCACAGGGAGTCCTCTGTTAGGTTGTAATGTGCAGGATTTCTCTAAGATGCTATGGAAACTAACGATAATGTTTTGTTGTAATATAGAGGTAGAACACACCACATTCCTTACTTTTTCCTATTGACTTTTCCCTCCCTTCACTAAGCATATACACGAGCCTATTTTCTGTACATGGACTCTGTCACTGCTTTCAGTAGGATAAATTATCTGCATAGGTTGTTCTGGTCAAGATATTTTATATTATCAGATAACAATCTTTAATATGTCACTCCTCTCTTAAGTTTATGTATTTCAAACAAAAATCAATAGTATTAAATGTCTCCATCCCAAGCTTCCTGTAAGACTTATCACATATAAAACAATTATCAAAAAATAGGAAACTTGTGTTGTATTACCAGTATTGGGTAATGATGCCACCTGACCTCTCACTCAACCCTCGCAGGTAACTCCTCGCAAATGAAAGTAAGAGTGAGGCTAGAACATGATCATGTAGCAGAAGCAACCTACAATCACAGTGGTACTATGGAAGGGAAAATGATGGGGATAGAGTGTGTTCTAACCTGAAATAAATTTCTTTCTCCACATCTCAAGGCTCTGTGTTGCCAGCAGCTGTAGCAGTGATAATTTTCCTTCTGTAATTTCCAAGTAGAGCATTTGAGACACAAACATCAATATAAAGTCCCCTGAATTCTGCACAAAACCAAAATGCAATCAGGATGAAACAAATGCCACCCAAAAGTGTTGTGTTATAAGTTCAGCTCTTCCATTTTACCAACAGAAGTTGTCCAGCAAAGTATACTTCAGGAGTTCAAAATCAGTGGTAAAGACAGACAGGAGAACCCACTGAATTCCCTTTGTTGAAAAAAAAAAGACACTTCATGTGGTTTGCTGGCAACCACATAGACACTGCTGGCATTGTTTTTTCTTGCTCACAGGAAGCCACCACTCTGGGGACCCTGCCTTGCCATGTATCATCAAGGGAACCCAACTTTTGACACCTGAATAGAGGCTTAAGTCTGGGTAGGTCAAATTCAAATATTTGGGACATTTCCTGGTTGCCATATCATACTGCTTGTTCTGCTTGAGACAGCTATTATATAGACAGAGAGTGATAGTTCCCAATCTCAGCCTAGAGATCCACAGACTTTTTTTTTTCTTTTTTTTTTCTTTTTTTTTTTTTTTTTAAATTAAAAGCAAATAAGACTCCTAAATTGCAAGTCTCTCGTATCAAATGGCTAACGTTATCTCATTCTGCAGTTTTAGCCAGCTCTCCCCAGTGGTCTGCCAAATAAATACCATTCTTTGTTTCATCCAGATTGATCTTCAAATCAGTCTGCCCTCCACCCAGCTTCTATCTTCTGAAGACACTAAATGTATCATTCCAGCACATTAGTGTAATTGCCTATAATAGAGATGTGCAGTTAGAGGTAATTTACATGCACATATGCCTAACAGTGCCCTCACATACTCATTGAGCATAAGGGATGGCAGGTAGAACCTTGTGAATGAGTTAGATGAACACTTTCTCATTATTATTCTCTCTATATTTCTCTTTTTTTTAAAAAAAAAAAAAAGGAACAAAAGGACAAAAGTGACGTCAGCATCTCCATGTGCTTCTTCACATTTTCAAAACAACTCTCAATAATAATAGTAGATGTGCTGAGAAATCAGCATAGTTGCATATATTTAGTCGATAGCTAGAAGAGCGTAATTGGACAACCCCACTAGTACAGACTCTGTTCTTCATGAAAGTCTAAAATTATCAGATCAGATGTAAAGAATCATGAACACTTCAATAACCACTGATTGTCCTGTACTTGCTCCACAGTCCCTTATTCAGACAAACAAGATTCAATATAATAAACAACTTCATATAATTTTCTGCACCATCATTTTCATGAAGTCCTCACCAACACTACCCTTGAGGACCCTAAGGGTAAATGAATCTCAAAGACCTGTCATGAATTGAAACTAAAAAAAAAAAAATGTTTTGAGAATTACTATTTTAATGGAAAATGTAAAAATAAAAATAAAAATCTCTGTTCCACCCATTTCCCATATGGCTTTACCCTTATTTTTTCCAAGAAATTGCTAGGGATCCTGTTCACTCTAATAGAAATAGCTTTTGCAAGAGCTCGAAAAAGTGTTCCCTCTTGAAAACAGGAATACAGACCCACTCCTACTTGTGTTTATGTGAGCCATATATTCTTATGCAGGCACAGATTTTGCTCCTGAAAGGTTTGTTCTTTTGAAACAAGTAGAAACTGGACTTAAAATAAAAAAGCATTTTAGGGTTCCAGTTTTATATTTAGTTAGCAATTGCACTGTGTCTTAATAACCTATGCTACTTTTATATTTTCCACATGCAGGGTAATTCCCCTTCCCATTATGCCATGCAATTTTCTGTGACACACAGACTCAGCTTCAGCATACACATGATAACATGGTATTTTGAGATGAAGAAAAAGGGTATTTATTGAAGAGTTAAAATCCCTGAATCTGATTTTAAACTTGACCAGATTTTACATTCAATGCCACATAGAGGATCTACTCCATTGAGTCATGAAGCTGAAAATAACCCAAACCTAACATTTAAATTATGATTTTGCACAGCTGAGATGTCTCTTTCATACCTCATTGAGTAATTTGCAATGTAAAATTGCTGCCATAGAAGATCCTCATTCAGTGATTTTTTTATATGGATCTTGCTATTTAGAGAGAAGAAGCAGAAGAAACCAAGAGCCTGTTCTAGAGGAGGCGTAAATCAGACTATTTCTGCTGAGGATCCAGTCTGGACTGTCAGATGCTTTTCTAGTCAAGCTTCTGAAAATGTAATGTTTCTTACATGTCCAAAAATATTTTAAAACTTTCATCTAATTTTTAAACCATCTTCCTCCCAACAGGACTTTTGCAGCTGAAGCTCCTCTGTAGAAAAATTAATATCCCTTATGCAGGACTGCATTAGTGGGGAAGAAATCTTTGCAAACCATCCTTAGAGAATTTAATCTAATCTATAATTCTGGAAAGAGCATGATTTGAGTTCTCCTCCCCATCAGTACCTGCACCCAGACCTTGGGGAGGGGACTACTGGGGACTTTGCACTCCCCTGGGAGCATCACACCAGGCAGAGGCCTTCTTGCTTGCAGTTGTTCCAAGAATCTATTTTTTTTTATGTTCTCCATACTGACGAGGCTCAGTGGGAGGCTTCAGGCTCAGTGTTGTTGACTTTGGTGCCAACACACATTCTAAGCTTATTTCTTCACCCTGTTCCTAGATGGGGCTGTCTGTGGAAGAGACACTTTGGATGGGAGAGCTACGGCAGGAATGTAGACCTCGTCTTGTCATCACAGGGAGACACAGACTCATACACTGATCTCCTGACGCACTGCAGAACAATGGATTATTTTTTTATGACACAGGTTTCTTTTCATAAACTGAAATGCTTATGTAAGTAATCATTGACTTTTAATCTGTATTAGTGGTATAAATGGATTGGACAGAGGCAAGCAAATTTACACATGCTTAAATAAGAAGCTTCCTCAGGGACTTCCCTCTTCTTTGTTCTCCAGCGTCAGGTACATTTTCTCTCCCTTTCTCTTGTAACTTTATCTTTATTGATTTTATAATAAACCACATGTTACAATGATCAGCAATTTTTCAGATACAATGATAATACTTTGCTCTTATAGAATAATATTTTGCACTCCTGGCTTCTTCCATCCAAGTATCTCAAGCACTTTGCAAGCTTCACTTACTTAATGCAGATCAATTACAGGCAGCACCTCTTTTAATAACTCTGCTTTTCCTTGAAGGGAAAGCATTTGGCAAACCTGAATCATGGCTCAGTGTTAACATAAACACACAAATAATCCAATGCAAACACAAATGACTTCCCTCATTTACAAAAGGCAGCATGGCACATGGTATTAACTACTAATCCAAGCTTCTTTAGATTTCTTTTGGATTCCCCTGAAATAGAAGTGTGTTCTGATTTTCCTCTCGTCATTTGTTGGCGTGGAGAAATTGTCACTTGGAAGCCTGACACTATTCCCACCTCTTCCCATGTCAGCTGTCATTGAGTCCCTGGCACATAATGTGGCTGAATCAGGATACCTCAGTCTCTTCTTCCTCACACTTGGGGTTTCTAGAGTAGGGAAAACCACCACTGTTCTGCACATTATAAAACTTTTAGCAAGAGGCTAATGAAATGCAAAGCTTTCTATAAGACCAGCACTAGCCTTCCTATCAAATCATCTGAAATATTTATTTGCCCTCTTGAATAATTGATAGGGGCATCAGCTCTCCCGGTCAATTGATTTATTAAGGGACTGTTTGGAATTAAACAGCTTAAAGATATTAGATTTAGCAGCGACCTTGCTTGTTAGCATATTCATTTACCTACGGGAGCTCCCATTAGATATTGTTAATACATGACGTTCCCAGTCACGGCCTGGATCTCCTCAAATTGCATTAACACTGGGCTGTTTAGCCACAGAATAACAGGTTTGATTGAGTGCTTGGGCTTGGTGTAATTAGATTTTCCTAGAAAAGGGGGGACTATTTTAATGCTGTGTGCGTTAAACTAGATATGTCATCAGCATTACTGTAATTGGCAAACAGGAGCTTTGGAGACGTGGCTGTGTGTGAATGTTTGTGTTTATGACTTGTCCTGCCATTGTCATAGGTGCCATATAATAGCCCTGCTTACTTACACATGCATGACACTGATAGAAAGTAGCTGGATTTGTTAATAAGCATCTCTTTTTAAATCGGTAGAATATTCTATACTGAATAATGGGATCAATTTATTGTTAGTTAAAACTGCCAATTATTTCTCTTACTGAAAAGGTCACGAAACTGGTTAATCAATGATGAAAAGGTAGCATGTGTTTGTGTGTGAGCTCATTCTATGGATTTCTGTTAGATGTATAGAAAGATAACCTCCCCTCAAACTATGACTGACTTACCAACTCTACCAAAACTTATTGGAGAACACCTTTATGTCCCTCTAACTGCACTTCTACACCACTTCCACCAGGGCACAAACCTGTTCATTTCAATTATTCCAGCATGAAATGGAGAAACGTAGTGGTGAATCAGGCACTTCATTTTTAATTACATGCACCTTGATATAATTAAAGGTGCACACAGGTAATCAAATGCTTGCTATCCATATCAAACAGCATGCTTCCTTGGGATGTGTGTGCATGAAATTGTCATTGGCTTCCAAGAGCTCTGTCTGCTAAGATTCTATTCTAAGTGTACCTGCAATTGTGTGATGCATGCTGGATACTGTTTTAGCAGTGGAAGCACTGGATGGAGCACAGAGAAGAGCGGAAAAGATCCTAGGACATGGGAGAACTGTCATAAAATTGAAGAAAGCATAAGTGTCCACTGTGACTTACAAAGGCCAATCCAGAAAAGCATGGCTGGAAAACATAATCAAATGGTCTGTAAAGTTCAGAGAGTACTCAGTGTAGTCAATAGCAGCTTTGTCTCCATCACAGTTTGATTATAAAGATTTAGGATGGTTCATGAAAACACAGTTGTTCACAGTCAATTCAGGGAGCTAACAACAAGCCTGTGTTTCAAAAAATCAGGAAACTACCAATGCAAGTACAGAGGGCAGGGAATGTATTTATATGAGTACACACACATAGAGCTAGTTATGTAGAAATGGAACTGAAGTTACTACAGGAGAGAATAGCTAGATAACTATATAAGTAAGGAACATGCTGCAGTCAGGAGCTTGTATGTAAAGTAGTGTTCTCAATATGGGAATCTTACCGCTAAACAAAAGGAAGAGAAAAAAGAAAAAAAAAAAAAAAATTTAAAAATTATTTTTTTACCCCCTTCTCCCAAACAGCACTGGAAAAGGTCCTGAAGGATATATACCCAGACATGAAAATGAGTCTGAAATATCATTTTTTCCTCATGTCTGTGTTCTCTTTAATGAACAGATTTGTTCTGCCAGTTCTTCAACAAGTGAGGAATCCAGTCTTGCCTTTTTTTTTTTCCTTCCAGTGGGATCGAAATACTGGAAATGCTGTAGAGTGGCTGTTTTTTTTAAAAGCTAAATTATTTGATGTGCCAAAGTACCATATTTGGGAAAGAAGAGATTTCCAAGAAGGGTTCTGTGTACAGCCAAATCAGTAAATAAAAAAGATCAACAAAAGTCAAGTGTTCATCAACAGGGTCTAAAAGGATTTTAAGTTGGAGGATAGGACTTGAGGCAATAAAGTGGCAGGTGACTGGCAGAGACAGCTGCTTGAATATTTGAAACTGGCCTGAGTTTTGTAAAACGTATTTATTTTATTTGCACTCAAACATGTACTCATTAGTAACATGATCCTGCTGCTAAACGCCAGTTCAGGACAGGGGTGCTTTGGAGCCAGGGCTTGAGAGTCAAACTCCAGACCCACGCGGGCAAACAAAGACCAGGGAAAGATGACTCTCACACAAACAAAAACAAGAAACAGCTCTGTTTTGCCCTAAAAGGAAGGCACAAAACCAGAACAGAATGACCCACCCTCAGATTTCAACTCAGATCCAGAGATGTCAATATAGCCACTTATATTTGCAGGGCTCATGCAAATTGTTTTCCTTATGACTCTGCATTTCCCAGCTCCAGCTGACCCTGGAGTTTCTCAGCCCACATACTCTCTTTACTAGGAAAGTTTCTTGGCTCACACATGGCTCACATTGGTCATCAGTATCCAGCTAAAGTTCACCAGAGTTTGCGATACAAATTTCTAGCTGGTAACAAAAAGCAACTCTACTTTTTTCTTCTTCTTTTTTTTTTTTTTTTTTTTTTTTTTAATTCTCTGGCAAATCTTTTGTGTGCAAAAATTTGGATTTTCTATAGAAGAACTGTTAAAAAATCCCACATGAACAAAAGTAAAAAAAATTCCTCCAGTTTCAGCACTGGAAATCCCAAGAGGCTCAGTAAGGGAATCTAATCATAAATGCAAAGTGCAACTGGCAACCTGATTCCCCCTCTCACTGAAAGAGAAACTAAATAAAATCACCACTATGATTAACAAATAACCAAGCAGATTTTATTTTTTAAATAACTCATAATCCAGAAGATTTTTATTTTTTTTTTAATGGACAACTCTCTGCTAGTTCACATTAAAAAATATTCATGGGTTTCCTGAATCCTGCAGGTATCTGCAGAATAACCCTTAGATTGAACCACATATTCTCACACCACTGATCAGACCTTTACACAGTCCCTCTGCACCCAAAAAAGCCACCTCCCCTCACACACTACAGCAGTGCCCAACAAGTCCCACACTAATAATCAAATAGTCCCAAGCCAGCAATCAATTCAGTTCAGTGGTAAAGAAATTTTTGCTGTAAATAAAAAGTAGAATAAACTGGAACTAATGATTTATCCCATGTTTTCTATGAACTGCTATTTCACGAGGCATGACACTGAACAAAACAAAACAAAAAACAACAAAAAACCCCAAACAAAATACACCAACAAAACCCCACAAAAACCAACAAAATAAAAAAGCAAACCAAACAAAAACAAAACCAAAAAAACCCACAACAGAGTAGAGGTTGAATATAAACAGAGCAGAGTTTGCATTCCTGGGCTGATGTTTTATTTAAAAGGGCAATTCTGGTTGCCATCTTTTTCTTTTTTTTTTTTTTAACCAGAAAGAAAATGAATATTTTCCAAGTATTGCTGTTCTCATTCGTTCATCTCATCATCAAGAAGCTACTCCTTAACATATCTTGGAGCTTTTTTTTTCCCTTCTTTTTTTTTTTTCTTTCTAATGCCTGAGAGAAAAGCATGTATTCAAGTAACAGCAAAAGAAAGCCCTGCCCAATCCTTAATCACTGCTTACTGATTTAGGTCCATTTTATTATCAGGCAGTCCTTTTCCAGAAAGCCATTTTCTTGGCA
>JANHGL010016552.1:111445-175738 GCA_024611195.1 Ceyx melanurus
GGAGGAAGGGAGGAAGGAAGGAAGGAAGGAAGGAAGGAAGGAAGGAAGGAAGGAAGGAAGGAAGGAAGGAAGGAAGGGTTGTTTTAGCGGGTGGATGGAGGTATGGATGCAGGCATGTGCGCAGGAATTCATGGGTGGGTGGACAGATGGACAGAGGAAGAGTGGATGGACGGATGGATGGTTTAGTGGAGGGATGGACGGAGCGGTTTGTTCAGCAACGCAGCCTACCCGCAGTGCCTGCCTCTCCCAGGAGCACGGGGCTCTGTGGGGCAAGCCGGACAGCGGCACTGGGCAGGGCTAACGAAATGGGTCCCTGAAGAGCCCAGGAAGGCAGCGGGAGTTTTAGTGCCAGAGTTTTGTCTGACAATACTCATCTCTGTAAGTGTGAATGAGTGTTAGATATAAAGCGGGAGGCTGGATACAAAGGACCCAACAGGGCATAAAAACAATACATATTGCACACTGTGACTCCTCTCATGGGTAAGGCGGGAATTGAAGGAGAGAGAAATGGAGAATTTCACTCTTTGCATTGAGAGATTTTCTTGGTTCTGGGTTTGTTTGCAATTGTTTACGTGTCAGCGTAAAAATAATGGATTTTGGGAGAAGGACCTGTTAAAAACCTTCCTTAATTTAGAACAGTTTTTCACTGCCTCCCCTCCCTAGTCACTATTTGTCACAGTCAACTACTGAAATCCTCTATTAATCTCTAAATCCAGATAATGGCGGAGGTGGGTTGGCTGACCTGTGAAATTAGGTCTGCATGTAAAAAGGAATTGAACTGTGCGAGCTTTGGAAATAACTCTGTCGGTATTTACATTAGCATTTGAACATCAAAGATCTCCCCTGGGCTCCTCTAGGTGCCTCTAATCCAAGTACCAATCAACCAACTCAGCTTTTCCACCCAGCCAGCCCGGCTTGGAGACCCTCAGAGATCTATCCCAGCCAACCACGAGGCAGGTGAGAAGCTTCTCACTGGTTGTCAGTCCCCAGGTTTTCATGACAGCAAGGCCCCAGGAAATGTTCTAATATAAAAAGGGGAAAAAATCAGCATTTTTATTTCACAGGAGAAACAGCTTACCCACCTTGTGAGCAAGCCTGTGCACAAATTGTAATTACCATTTTAAAAAGAGGCCTTTAAATACACCAGCCTCAGCAAACTACGGGAAAAATAGAAATTAAAAGGAAGACTGGAAATTATTTCCTTCTGTTATTACTAGTAATAATGTTATTGTTTTACAGCAGCAGTCACATTAGAGTCCTGGAGGGCACTGCATCAAAAACCATCATGCAGACAGCTCACTCGCTGCATGAGCTTGCAGCCATGGCAGCTGCACATGCAGATCTCAAAGCGCAGCTACCACTTAGGCAAAAGTCCTACGGTGACTTGGCCGTATGGAGTCTTCTTCCCATTCTACAGATGGGTAAAAAGAGGGCTCCAGCAAAGACACACCTCCACTTCTTGCTCAGTCCTCTTATTCTGTGCAGAAGACTTTGGTGAAGTTCTGATAATTTGGAGGCATTTGTTCTAACCTGTCCCAGTTCATTATTAAGTCATCTAGTCTATTTGACAACAGGTTACAATTTGCTCAGAAGTAGTTCCAAGAGGAGCAGGAAGGCTGTATTAGCTCCCTATTAGATCCAGCCTCTAAGGGTGTGGGAGAGGGTTGGGAAAAGAGAAGGGGGATCATTTACCACCATTTGCTAATAGGGTAGGTGAACTGCACAATATCAAGTGTGCTGCCTCACGAGACCCATTCTCAGACACATTAGCTATTTAGCTCAAGGAACCCAAGGTGAAGGTTGATATAAGGTATACCTTGGGATATTTTAAAGAAAACTTTTAAAAGAAAAATAAAATTGGAAAACAATCCAGGGGAAAAAAAAAGCTCCTCAATGGCCATGTAAAAAAGTTGGCATGAATTTACTGGCATATTGAAAAAGCCATCATACAAGGCTGCAACAGAAATCTCCTACCTTTAGGCTGCCCACTACCTCTTATTTTTTATGGACCTTTACTGAATTTATCAAGAGAGAAAGAAGAGGTAGAGAGTAGATCACCTTTAAGGCTTTTCCTTTCTTTTCTTGTCTTTTTTTTTTTTTTTTAAATGACAATAGAATTTTTTTTTTCCTAAAGTTGTATTAGGGATTCACTTAAGCAGAAATGAACTGTAATATGCAAATAGTTCTAATTGGACTGCTAATAGAGCGTGTCTCTGTTGTTTTTTTGTAGGGAGTTTTATGCCTATGTAATCAGTGCAGACAGCCGTTAAGTAAATGAAGAGGCAACTAACAATGTCAGAAAAGAGACCGGGCGGTTCCAGCTGACACTACCCTAATCTTCCAGGACCCATTAAATGGCAGTTTCAACGCATTACCTACCATAACATCCTTGAATATCACTGATTTTATTTGCAGTATCAAACATTCCATTTCATGCCCCATTAACAGTAGGAGCCTGGGCTTTTTGACGCAGCTAAACATTTTACTAACTACCTGGACTAAGTAACCAATTAACTTTTGGAGACAATACGGCCAATTAAGCGCGAAAAGGTAAGGCTGTCATCCCCCACTAAAATTGAATTTCCTTTTCCTGATGGCACTTATTGTTGGTGTTCAATTGTTAATGGAGATTTGGTCCCTATTAAAAGGATGAAGACGAAGGATAATGGGAAAGTTCAGAGGACTTGGTTCCTAAAGAGTAGGTCAGAAAATGTCCCAGTTGGCCACTAATTCAGTCATCTTTTCTTCATGCCAGCTCTCTTACTGGAATAGTATTGGCAATGTAGCTCTAGTCTGACTTACTGTGATAATACATTGTGCAATATGGCAGCTTCAGAGACATGCGTACACACACAGGGGTAGTTACATGGGAAAAAAAATAAATCAAAAATATAAACAAAAATAACTCTGATGGATTTTGACAGCTGAACTATCGTTGTCCTCACATATTGAGCTGTTTAGCATGGTGGTGAGCCTTTGAGAGAGCTCTTAACCAAGGGAGCCAGGCACTGTTGTGGTGTTCACATGAGCTTCTCTGGCCGCTGTTAGGCAAGGCACAACAGATAGACACCTGTGTAATCTTTAAATGTTCATCTTCATTACTTACATGGATGTTTTAATCCTTCTATCAGGCTGAAAGCTTCTGCCTTGTCATGAGATCACCAATACATGAAGAAGCTGACACCTTTGGTGCTCTAATAAACTCATTGTCTTCCTCAGAGGAGGTAGCAATGTGCTTATGTGTACTGTACAGAGAAAGAAAAAGAAAAGTTTAGTGTTCAAACCTTCTATTCTTTTCATACAAACAATTATTTATTTTCATTTTTAGGTACTCTGAGTAAAAATGTGTCATTCCCTAACACAGAAAAAGTTCCCAACAAAAAAAAAAGCATCAACAAAACAATGGGTAACAAAATTAACATCTCAAAGTATGTGTTCTTCATGAGGTCTTTCAGTAAGAGATCTCAAAGCACTTTCCACAAAACACCTTGTTAGAATAACTTTTAAATAGAATTTTAGGGATTTTTTGTTTGTTTGTTTGTTTGTTTTTTGTTTCCCCCCCCAGAGATGAGCTGAAGGAAAAGGCAAAAAACCCCAGCTGGTTTGCAGACACAAGAAATGACACAGGTACCAAGGAGAGGGTTCTACAGGAACAACTTATACACAGAACCACTTTGAATAACATAAGCAATAGATTTCAAAGTTTGTCACAGGTCTACTTTTGAGTCACCAGCCAAACAAATCTGTGTACTTGGCTCTTTGAGTCAGACAGAAGATGTGTTCACATAAACCCCCATCTCAAAGGAAGCATCCTCTTTGATAAGGGTAGCACACATCCTCCAAGGGCACCCACTGCCTGAGAGTGCCAAGCCAAGCATCGATGAGGTGCAAGACTTGAGGATTGAAACTAGGTAATGTGGAGTCCCTTTCTCTGCAGCAATGATACCTGTTGAAGGGTACTATAAATGAAACACAAGTGTGCTTATAGCCCTTAAGAGGAGGGAGGAAAGCATCGTATTTTTTGAGATTGAATAAATCCCAGTGCTGGTTTTGTGGCTTTCCATTATGTAAGACAAAGCTGAAACCCACATTAAGATGCAGATCTACTCTGCCATAACATATTTAAAGATTAGCCTAGCCACAACATAGTTAGTTCAGACTGTTATTAATCTAATCTCTAGAATACCCAAACTAGAAGGCACTAGAAGGCATGGGAACTCATTTCTCTTTGCTCTAATAGCAAAAATATGACTTTGGCTTCTCTCTGCAATGCTTCACACCATTAAGCAATTACTTGTGGGCAGAACCCCAGCCCCTGTATTGCTACTTATGGTTAAGGGATTTTATTAGTTAGTTCACCAAGTCTTCCAATTAATTCTGGTGTCATTAGGCTTTTGTGGGACCCTAGTTCACATTTACTCTGTGGAGGTCTCATTAGCTTGAGTGACTTACTACCCCAGTTTGAAATTCATAATGCCCAGGTTACTCTACAAAACAAGTCTTAGTTACTGAAGTACCCTTGTGATCAGAAAAGTGACTGAGCATAGCTTCCATCTCCTTCTTGACTGTAATAGATCTTCAAGGCTTATTCTAGTTAACATACTACTTCATCAACAGAAACAACTGAAGTGGTTTCTGCTTTGCACATCGTCACCAACTACTGAAATCCCACTACAATATTACCCTTTACTGGAGGAAAAGTCTCAATCTCCTTATTTTTCTTCCTCTTTTCTCTGCACAGATTCCTGTTTGAATCAGACACAGTAATCATTACACTTTAGCCTGCAAGATATTTGAATTGTTGTTATGGTTCAAATATAGACTACCCCAACCCATTTCTGTTTTTAACTTTAGTTTGTGGATCTTTTTAAGTAAATACATTTTGGCACTTTCTCAGCTCCAAAAATATTAAGATTTGTGGCTTGGTTGTAAAAATGGAAACACATAAATTTTAATTTGAAGAAGAAAGTTTCATGAAACTATTTAGTTTAATATCAAGTTGTAATGAGAAAAGTTAAGGGAAGAAAAAGCTTTTAAAATAAATTGTTTAAAAATATTTAAAACCCTCTGACTCCACACCCCTGAAGATATATGGAGCTAAGTTAATGGCAGTACGGAGCAGAATCTTGCTCAATGGGAATTTTCCATTATTCTCAAAAAAAAATCCCCCCTAATGCTCATGGGTTCTGACAAAAGTCATAGCTATGAGAAACATGTGGACTTAATAATAAATTAAATCTTTGGTCAAAATCTAAATTGCTCTTGTGTAAGTGAGGACAGAACTTGTCTGGCCATCAAGGCTGGAGGCAGCTATTGGTTGCCCAGCCTCTTCTGCTCCTCTAGCACACAGGGCACTAGACCCATACAGGAATATGCTACAGTCCTCATCTCCAATAGCCCTCTCCACCCCAGCAGTACCAAGAGACATCTCCTGAGCATGTACAATTCAGGCTCAGCCATCAAGAGCCATAAATCTAATTTTCATTTTGTATTGGCACATGCACCAACTTGAACAGCCCTACTTAAGGCAGCTGTAGAACTCAGGCTTCCATGCTGCTTGGAGACCCAAGTCCCACAGATAGATTCTCCTCTACAAGAGCTGTTTGTAGCTTATTTCTTAGAGGAACCACTCTAAAAACCTTTTGAGGTAATCCTCATGCAGCTTTAGCTTCACTATTAGAGAAACTTTTCCATCCATCCATCTTTTGCTATAATAGCCTTTGCTTCCAGTTCTCTAGCTAACAGCATTTTCAAAGCAAGAGGAAAATAAAAAGTCAACCGGTTGTTCTTCAGCACTCAGTATATCTCACCTGGTGTAATAAGAAACACCAGTCACCTACAGGGTACATTTCCCACACCTGCAAAGCTCCCCAGGTTGATGTAGTTCATGTTAATTGGTAAAATACATGCATTTTTCACTTCTCTGTTGTAAGGCTGCATCTTAGCGAGGACAAAGCGTGGGAAGAGACAGATTTCACACAGAAACGTGTCCTTTTGTTCCAGGCTTTTGGCACAAGGAGTTCAGGGCCTCTGGAGGGCCTGGTTCCCTGAGCCAGAAAATCAGACTCCCGTGGACAGTGCTACTTTCTCCATCAGTGCACTTTATAAATCCCAAGTTCCTTTCAAAGCTTCATTGATAGAGAAACCATCTCTCTCCCCAAAAGATTGTGCTGTGGAAGGGCAGGGGCATTTTATTCACCCAGTGTTTCTCCACAGGTTCCCTAAAGTGCCCAGTGCTTCACGACACAGCTGCTTCTATGAAATAAGTAAAGAAAATGTGTAAAGCTTAAATACTGCAGCTTCTATAGATCTGTCTGAAACACCTTGCTCTTGCCTTTGGTGGCTGGCTAATGTGTACCACAGGTGTGAAATTCTGTATCAGTTGCAAAGGTACCATGTAATGTGCTAAGAATTTTGTGAGGAGTTATTCTGGTTGACACAGCAGATGATCACCATTCCCCGGTCACTCGAGCTGAGATCCTGGCCCTAAGCAGCACAAGCAGCTTCTTTGCAGGATCAGAGCTTTTCTTGCTTTTACCTGTGTCCTCTCTTTATGACCCCCTCCTTCTGTTTCCCTTGTGCTACACTCAAACCAGACATGGGGTTTAGCACTCTGCACAGCAACATGACCTGAACTGCCACCAGAGCTGGAATTTTTTTCTGCTTGAAAACTCTGGGTACAAAATCGACCTCCTTATGTGGGACCAGAGGGTAACTTGTTGCCTGGCTGGTAATTATCAGGGGTGTAGGGTTGCATCTGTAATTAGGAGGAGCAGGCTGAGGCTGTAAATTCCCTGCTGTCTGCTTGAGGGGTTGAGTGCAGAAGTTGCCTGGGTACATGCTCTTTGCCAGGTTAAAGTTGTTCCTCCTCGTGACCTTGATGCAACATGTTTGTCTCTGGTAAGGAACATATCTTAGGCCTTCAAAACTCACAACTGGAAAAATACTAGGGAAATTGCAGCTGAGACCCAATAAACACTGCTGGTCTGGGAACTCAGAGTGGAGATGTTTGCCTGCACTAGATATCAAAAATCACTCATCACTTCTGGATGTTTGATTAATCCATATTTCCTGCACTATGTTTGAAATACTTAATTTGATGAATGATCTTCTATGTGGTTTGCAGACTTATACCACTTAAAAAACTTTGAGAAACAAACATTTTGCCCCAGCTAGTTTTGAATTACTTTCCTTTTGCGTCTTTCCTTAAAAACAAAAAAAAAAAAAAGGAGGGGGTTTTGACTGCAGCCTGTTAGATATGTGGTTGGTTTTAATCCAGTGTCCAAATTACACTTTTGATAGCTGTAAACCAAATGAAAGAGGAGAAAACACACAAGGAATTTGCCATCTCTTAGAGTATTTTCATTCCTCAACTTAAAATCGTTCCTAACCTCTGCAACACTTAATTAATTGAAATAACTCTAGCTGTAGGAATCTGTCGTGAAGAGGTCTCTAATAGTTACATGCAATTCGACCTGGAATTCAGTTAGAGCTAAAAGATACTTGAACAACATTTTTCAAGGAATGAAAAATAAAGGCCTTGTTGAATTGAATCACTCATCTGCTTTTTTTTTTTATCCCGACTTTTTTTTTTTCCCTTGGGGCTTTGCTGGACATAATTCTTTGCCAGCTGATGTACACAAAGTACCTGCCTAAGCACAACTTTAGCTTTGAAAGACAAATGAAATAACAGATAGAAGACTAGCTGTTTTGTTATTCATACTGTGGAAAAGTCAGTATCATCAAAAAGCCTAACTCCAACCCACTCTGAAATTTTCCTTGGTTGATGAGAATGAGTCATGGAATAGTTATAAAGACAACAAGCTCTTTGTAAGGGACACTCCCTGCTCATTTATATTTATGATAGCAAATTGTGATATCCCAGCCTGATTAATAAAGTTTGTGCTGCACTATATTGCTCAGAAAGTGTTCCAACAGATTTAAGCATCCAGAGTCACAGGAATTGTTAAATCCATGGTAGAGATGTGGCTGATTCAGATACAGAACTTGCCCATATTTATCAGCAGCAATAAGGACTTGGATGTGCAGGTGGGAACACAACAGAGGTATAGAGAAATTCATAAGGTAATCATGCAGACTATGTCTGGTCAGAAGATCGGTTCCAATAAATCTTTTTTTAGTAACTTAAAAGGAATACAGCAGGTTTATGAACTACAGAGTGATTCTTTAGTCTGGACTACACTCGTACGCCTAAATCCTAAAACTAGGGTGCTCAGGCTACTAGCTCTGTATCCTGCAATTATTTGGTTTAAATTTTGTTTTGTTTTTCCTTCTGCTAAAAATCTCAAGGTTTCTTCAATAACCAGCTGGTGCTGTGTTAAAGCCACTCTACCCAGCACATTTTATGTCACATGCCTCTGTGTCTATCCCAGTGAATAAGAGGGAAAGGAGAGGGTGAACAGTAAAAATCCCCAACACACAATTATACAAGATGTTCAGACTTTCCTGGATTTTATTATGAACCATGTGTGAAATGAGGACCTGCAGACAGAGCTGCCTTATCAAAACTAACATTGCATTCCTCAGAAAAGATATCACAGCTGTCCAGTCTAACCTAGGGGAAGACTAATGCAATTATATCAAGGTATACCGAGGAACCTTCGGTGCTATAAATAATAATAAAGGGTAAATAATAAAAAAATAAAACAGAAACCTCAGAAGTGAGATGTTTTAAATGAAAGGTGATGCACTGTGAACTTAACACACTGGCCCTTTAGCCTTTCTGTTAACAAGGTAATCTGATTGCCATTGATTTTTTTCACCTCTGTTACTAAGAAGGTGATGGAATGGTGTCCACGCAGATGTATTGAATCAGATACTAAACAAAGAGCAACATAAAGAACAATTATCAGCAGCCTTGCCTTCAGCTTGCTGATTATGACATTACTGAAAAGACAAGGTCTGGGTGACTTAAACCAAAAGGGAAAAAAAAAAAAACTACTAAGGAGGAGAGGGAGGAAACCCTACACTTTTACCATCTGTCTGGGTACAGACAGTTCTTTGCCTTTACCAAAATATGTGTTTCCCCTTTGCAGCTTGATAGGTGTCAGAGTGTGATCTAGCTAATTGGTTTGATCATGTTACTGAAAAAAAAAATAGCACAGAGGCAAGGGCCAACCAGTAGTTCACATGTTTTATCCTACCTTGAAAATTCTGTATGGATAGTTTTGTGTTTATGCTTCTGTCTGCCTTAATATTACTGGGCTTAATTATTGCCTGCACAATCATTAGGCAGATTATCCTGAGGGTTTTGGAATACCAAAGCTGTTATAAAGTTTAGAGTAACTCAATAGACTATTAATAGGTGTATATATATCCATGTTTGAATGACGTACAGAGGAATGGTTGGCCACATTCTCACAGGGTATAAAATGAGATAACACCACACATCCACATATCTCTATTGCTTTCAAAGCAGTTGGGCCAATTTACACAGGTTGAGAAACAGGACTGGGTAATAGGATGACTAATGCTGTAAATTCAAACCCTGTGGTATTAGATTTCCATTTGTCCAAATGACACAGGCTATTCAACTTGCATTTTGAGCAGCACAGTTTTACCTGACCCAGCCTGTGTAAACCACACAGCCAAGTAGCTCTGGTGCTTGGCTGCCTTTATGTACTAGCGAAAGTAATGACGCCTAGTATGTAGTATTATTATTTTATGACATCAGCATAGTATGACATTTTCTCAAGGGCAGCCCATATCCCTTGCCCTCCTCCATATTGGCAACCATCACTAATTGACTGTGAAAGTGGAGAATTCAATGGTTTAAGGTGATCTCGTCTCTGAACTCCAAAACAGTTTGTGGATGGAAATCAGCTGAAGCAAAACATTGGTTCAATTACACTGTCAAGGGATATAGCTCCTGTACAATGAAGAGGTAAACACTTAAAGGAGCCAATCTACTACTATGTATCACTGATATTATCGTTCTATTTCAGATGTGAGAATCATGTGAATTAATAAAAGCTGACACTGACATGACCTAACTAAAATAAACCATGATGAGCTTCTATTGCGGTAAGGAATGAGCGTTACGTGTTCAGTCTGGATAACACCCCAGCACCCTTGCTCACAAGCTTTAGCAGCTTTCCCTGTCCAGCTGAAGGTACCATTTAAATTGTGTCATTCACCAAGAATAAGACAGACAATTTTGTCCTTGATGTTAAACCAAAGGGATAAATTGTGTTGCTCTTACTTAGATCAAACAAAACTTTTTCATATCATTCCCTTCATTAGTGTATTCAGGGCATAAAGCATTGCCTAATATGAATAAGGAAGGGAGGCTATTTATGTATTCAGTGTCCATGCACCTCTGAGTGTGTGTTTTTTACTGTGTAATAATTGATGACATCTTCCAAAGACAGCCTAAAGGACAGGTACATAAACAGTAGGAATTCAAATGGACATACCTTCAATAGCATCTCATGGTGCTTAGTCTAGTCTCACTGTACCCTAATTATTGAGAATATTTGCTTTTGCTTATAAGGGCAAGAGCTGGCTGATCAGATATGACTGAGACTATTTAACAACAATTTACTATGGCTTAAGCACACTGTAGACTTATCTTCTTGACAGCTGAATAGCATCATGTGGAAAATAAAGCTGCACACTCTCATCACTAAGGAAAAGCTTTGGCATCTGTTAATCATCCTGAAATGTTTCAGTTTTTATTCAGCCTTCAGAAAAAAAAAAAAAGTTTCTTCTAGTATGCATGTGCAGTTAACTTCTGACTGCTCACCATAGACATTAATTGGACCTAAGTCTTGAGGATAAGGGTATAAAACATTGGCCAAATATTCTACTAAATTACCTTGTAGAGCAAATAATCAAATAGAGAGATGAGTGGATGCCCATGTGTTAGCTTGGCTAACATCCTCCCAAATCAAAACCAGTCTTTTCCATAGAAAATTCACCTTTGATATGACAGTGTAAGTGCCAAGGTTGTAGGCAATGTTCTTACCTCAATATGGAAAAGGGCATAATTGATAAAATCTCAGATTGACAGTCTCTTCTCATTCACATGCCACTGCAAACACTGTAGAATGTGGGGCAGGTAAACAGCCATAACTGGCTTAGCTGGCAAAAACGGAAGCCAAGTGATTACTATTTCAACACTGCTCAGTAAAATGGGCTGCTTGCTTGGATCATGAAAATATTTGGAACTGGATCTCACTTGCAGGTCAGATAATCCTCAGCAGTTTTACAGTCAAAGGAACTTTGCCCATAAATACTAAGAGTTCCATCCTCTGGATGAGAAATTATCTTAAAGAACTATACAAGGAATACCTGAAAAAAATCATTGCCTGTAACCACAATTCCAAATTCAACTGATGTTTGATGGTCCAAAGTCAAGACATAAGCTTGGACCTGAATTCCCAGCTGAGAAATGAGAAAACAAAAATTTTATAAGGAAGTTTTTCTTAGGCTATTGATTAAACACTTTTCCTGGTTTTCTTCACTTCACTCCCAGCTTCTGGCTGTGACCAGAGGCATAATTATTGTAATTAAGGCTGGTTATTGGATCCAACCCAAGATGTAAGAGGATATACCATGTATAAATATATAGTTCTTCTTAATTGTCTTCTATTTAAGTATTTCAAGGTGCTTAAAATTTAATCGTCATAGCACTTTCATGAAATGACTATTATAATCTCAGTTGGACAAATAAAGAAACTGAGGTAGAGACAAGAATTATGTATGGTCACAACGGAGATGTGAAATAAATCAGGCATTGGAAATGAGCTTCCTATCATATAGACTTGTCCTTGTTCTTATTTCCATTAGCATTGCTATTTTCTCAAACTTTTGAGCTCATCACCAACAGATTAAAGTGATTTGGGGAATCATCCAAGTCTCTGAACGTGATTTCCAACTAAAACAGAGACAATAAGTATAATGAGGCCAAACTTCTACCAAGACACAAAACTCGGCATTGGACTTCATTCAGGAAGGAGGTGACAGTAGGAGAAATGTGGCCAAAAGATGAGAAAAATAAATAAAGTACCAGAATGGAAAGGAGAACCTGACCAGACATAAATGATTCTTCTCTTGAGATGTGTTTTTGTTTTATCGCAATGACCTTTCAGAGGAAAGATGAAGCCAGCCTCAGGTAAAAAGAAATAGCCACATTTCATCTACGGTTAGCCTTTGTGACCTCTGAACTCTGCTTTTCTATCTGAACCTATTTCCATGCACCATTTCTCCTCACCACAGATAAGAGACTTCCAAGTGCCAGAAAGAAACTTAGAGCTTTCACACAAAGGTTAGCAAGCAAGCATGACTACTCTTTAATTTGGGGAAATTATCCCTCCTTGATTTTTAAAAGGTCTCCCCTCTTGGATGCCACGGGATAAATGGTGACAGAAGCAAGCAGGACACGCTGCACGTTCAAAGGTGAAGTCACGTGCCTACCCATGCAGGTGGGTGTATGTTTGTGTAGCATATCTCATTCTCGTATCATCACTTTCCAGCTATCTCTAACACAAGAGTCAAGGGGTTTGGGAGCACACACACACACACTCACACACAAAAAAAAAAAGAAAGAAAAAAAAAAAGAGAGATTTCGTAGAGAGCAGGAGATTGGGCTGGGGTCATCCGAAAGGGTAATTATTGTTAAATGTCAGGTTAACTCTGAAGGCCTCAGCTCATCCAACTGAGAGCAGATTAGCCCAGATGGAGACATTTTCAACACGGTTCTGTCTGACCAATCAGCGACAGCTGGGATTAACCAAATACCTTCTCTCATCTGCCTGCTCACAGAAAGGTCAGTTTCTGCTCATTGCTTCCCTTTTAAGATGTGCCTTTCTTTCTTTTTTTCTTTTTTATTTTATTTGTGGTGGCTATATACAGGAAATCAGAGTCCTTTTATCAGCAAATTAAATATTCAGCATCTAAAACTCACTTTTTTTTTTTTCCTGAGAATCAACTTCATTCATTTTCAAGAGCTCTATTATCTTTTCTTTCTCTCTTTTTATTTATTTATATATATTTTTTGGTAATGCTGCATACAGATAGATAAAATACATACGTAGCTATCAGACTCTCACCTTGTGTAAAGTGATGTTGCTTCATGGACTTCACCGGAGTTGTATTGATTTCTACCCACTGAGAATTTGGCCTGATATTTCTGTTTCATTGCATGACTGCTATAGGTTACAGATTATTTTTTTCTTGTTCTTTTTTTGCTTTGGCTTCCTTCCTAAAAAGAAGTCTTTGGTAATTTTATTCTCAGCATTCATATATTTAAAAGCTACTGTTTATGTCTTCTATCTAAGGGGGAAAAAAGCCTACAACAACCCCACCAATACCAAGTTAAAACAAAGAACTCTCCCTGAAACCAACCCTGGAGTGCTTTAAAAACTAATCGTCTTTTATGTACAGCCTCTTCTCCCAGACAGCTTAAATAAGTGCAAACATAAAACTCAGTGATAAAATAAACAGAATCTGAAACAAAAAATCACCCTCAGAATGTATTTCCCAATAACTTGTCTCCAGTTCCCTAGAAAGTTCTTTCATGCCTTAATTATTTTGATTAAGGGGGAGATGCTTTTTGTCTCTTTAAATTTATTTCTGATGCAGGTTTCATTCAGAAGTGGCAACAGCCAAACTATTTAAAAATTTTACTGTCTTAAGTATCACTTAACAGTCTGGCAGTACACATGGGCCTTTAAAAAGCATATCTTTATATATATTTTAAATTGTGACATTACTTTTAAGGGTTTTTTTCCCCTTTTCTATTTCTAAAATCTCTAAAAAGGCCTCAATGTGAAAAAAGTATTGGGCTTCATACAAATTATCATAGTGAGAGCCTGATCCTGTTCATGTTTTGGTATTGATTATTTCAGATAAAGTGACCCAGCCCAGGAGAAAAGATAATATTTCCTCCTATTGCAGAAATGCTCCCCACTGCTGAGAGAGCTCAGTGTAGAAATTACAGGGAGTGCTGGGCACCAAACAAGAACAGTGCTTGATAACATTTGCTCCAAGTATTTGCATTAGCAGAATAAAAACTGGTGAAAATGAATGAGAACTTCAGAGAAGAGGAAATGGAGAAATGAATCATTGGAAAAATAAATTCTGGAAATAAGGTGAATAAAAGTATGGTTTAGCTTCCAGACAGAAGTTGGAGAAATACTGACATGTAGGATATTTGTAGTGGAACTGGAGAAGGACCTGCAAGACACATTGAGACAACTGGACAGAGAAAGTGGTTTAGTAAATCTTTTGCTCCTGCAGTTCCAAAGAGCATCCAAGTTCCTCTGACCTGGGCTGAAACTAGAACCTAAAATATGAAAATAATTAAATAAGACTGCGACAGCAGGAATAACAGAGGAGAAGTCTTAGGCAAACTGCAGTCTAACCCTCTATTCTTCAGAGATATGAAATTTACAGATAAAAATCTTAGTCATTATGGGCTAAATCATGAACACAGATCCATCTAAGGGGCAAAAAGAAATGGATGATTTAAAATTTACCTTCCTCATAAGCTATCCAGACTTTATGTCTGGATACAGACAGAAATACCTGCAGTGAACACTTGCCATGGTGGAGCTGGGGCTGTACCTTCATGCATCCAGAGGAGCAGAAAAGAGCTGCTAGAGAGGAATACATTACCAGTTCAGTTTTTCCCCCTGTAATGTACATGAGTTTGCTCTCACCCATCCTATCTTCTTCTAGTTTAAGAGAAAAGGATTATTACTACAATATTAATGGGTATGGATGAATAACTAATTTACAAAGCAAGTTAACAGCAGAACCAAGTCCTCATTTCCCTTATCAGTTCCTTTTTGGCGTATGAATATCACTAATTTTCTGTCTGCCACAGCATAGTGATTCCCTTTGCAGCATATATCCTTCACTCAAGCAGGTAATGTCATCAAAATCAATTATTATTTCAATTAAATAGCCCTGCCCATCATCACTATAAATTAAATGGAACTACTATGCAGGTTGAAACCATTTATTCATTTAAAACATATGTCTACAATTGCCATATCTGCCAAGCCTTTGAGCTCTGAGTTTGTATCTAGATGCAGTCAAGGCTTCCTACTTCTTCCTTAAATATATGGGTTCTAACAGGCATCGATTATCTGTGAGTAATGCTAAGTTTTTACTACTCAGGCATTTCCACATATGAAACTCTATTGTAGTATAATGACAGAAAGCCTCTTCTAAGGTAAATATAATTTTACTCCTGATCATTCTATGGATGAGAACAGAAAAGCAAAGGATGAAATTATTTGCCCAGTGGAAAATAGTAGGTCAGTGGCAGATTTCGGGGCAGAACCCAGGTGTCTGGAATAGTAGGCTACTTGCCTACCCATTGGACCACACTAATTCCCAAGAAGAGCTCAGCCTGGTTATTTTTAAGCTCACTGTCCTACACAGCTGCTCTTGCACTTCTTACACTGTGCTTCTAGGAAATTAACATATTTAACAACATGTCACATGCAAAAAATAAATGCCTTTGATAATCATTTGTATCAGGCATGCAGGGAGACCAAAATCTTTTTAGTATTCAGAGCAAAGTGCCTTATCAGAGATCTACTTAAAATATAACACAGTTTTTTTATGTAATTGTATTAATTTAATAAAATACCATTTTAATAGCATGGAAGTTTTTTTTCCCAGGATCCTGCCAAGAAAAAAAAACAAACATGAGCGAAAGATTTTAGTAAACTTGGGAAGAGAAGAACCTAAATTAATCTGAATGGCAGACCCAAAAATGCAACAAGCAAATCAGTTTATGCATGAGTCAAGTAGATTCATACTTGCAACTAAATTCTAATCTACACATGCTTTTTGGTTTAAGTACAATAAAATTTATACCCTTCTATATATAGACATATAGATATATCACAAGTCAAGCAGAGAAGATTCAGTGAGGTTATGAAAACAAGATTCCACAGGAAACAGCTGAGCTCAATTCTGTTTTCCAAACCTCCCAAGTTGTAAAGTTGTTTAAGAAAATCATATTAATTTACTGCAGAGCTAATTTAATAAATGAAAGTATTTGAGCAACTGACCTTGGTGCAAATATAAATTGTGATGTTTGAATTCACATGGAGCAGGAACAGACTCCACTGCAGAATATTTATGAAGGTCTAGGATGAATTTGAGGACACAATGTGCAAATGGACTGTCATGTGCCACACACGCCCTGTGCACACATCTGGTTTTGCCCAGGGTAAGTGCACGTGAGTCTTGCCCAGCATTGCTTTGCCTGTTATATCTGAGTGGAAATAAATGGGTCTTTCGTATAAACAACCTGGTGATAACACTGTATTTTTTTTTCTTTTAATAACTCTTCTGCTTAATTGCAGGGTAGACTTGATGTGGGAAACTAAATATATGCCTCGAAAAAATCTTTCAAAACCAAAGAGAAACATCTCCACAAGGTCAAGCTTGGTTCTTTCAATCCATAAATAAAAATATTTTTGATCCAGACTCTAAATATCCTCTAACTACCACATTTCAAGAGAAAGATGAAGAAAAAAAGTATAAAGCAGTTATAAAATGGATATTAACATTTTTTCTTGTTTTAACAGTAGACTTAAGAATCCAGGGTCTTCCTGTTCACATTATTATATTAGAAAGGCAGGCTGATGAATCAGAAGTAACCAAAATGGAAAGTGTTTTCTGTGCAAGAACTTTAGGCCTTGAGTGTCTAGAAGAGACATATCTTAGCCATCTAAACCAAAAGCCTCCCAGTACTAAATAGTTAATATTTATAGGTAACTTTGCAATCATTACTATCAACAGACAAAAAGCTACAATAATCCGATTGCCATCACTTTAACCAAAGCCCGTGTCGTAAACCTTGTAATTTTCTGCTGTCATGCTCAGGCACTTTCAACACATTTAAATTAGAAAGGACTATGCTAATTTTGCTTCATAGCCAGGGTAATTGTTGTAAGACATAATTATCTTTTTTTTTTAAAGGATCGTTTTATTCTCCAGAGTTGTTTAAATTCAGTCTCAGTTACTGCTCGTCCTTTCATCCCTACACTGCATTCTGGCTCCCACCTCCATTAAATTATTCTTTTCATCTTCGTTAGCTGGAGACAACTTAACCCTCATTTCTAATGGACATTTCAGGCTTTGGCATAACTCTGTTAAAAGCAGAAAAGTATGCTAAGGACAAATCCAGTTCTTTGTTTCCTTCTGGCCTTTCTGAAGAGTCATCAGAATATGTTGTCATCTTTGATGCCAATTTAAAGTTATAGCACAGCATACAGCCTCCTTGTGTATTGACACAATAGAGCTCTGCCCTTACATAAGCAATGAGTTTAAGTTTTATCATACCAAAATACAACTAAACACAAAGAGATTATGTGGACTTTTCATCAAGAATAAAGCCCAGTGGCCAGGATACTTGTAAGAGTTTCAACTGCAGTAGGAAGAGGCACAGACTCTAAGTCCAGCCAGTAGATTGGGTGACTCTGTTAATTGGTCAAGTCTGCTCCATCATCAGCTCAACCCACTGGCAGGTACAACAAATCAGAGCTTCCTTACAAACCACCTGCCTTGTGCTGCTGCTGAGAGTGTTGTGTGGTATGTCCTTACAGCAAGTAAATCGACTGTTCCCTTGTTATCAGTGGTTGTTCCAGGGCACATGGAGCTAGAGCTAAAGGAAACAGTCCTGAATGAAAATACTGGTGATACTAGTTACTGATTAAATGCTGGGAAGTGAATGGAAGCATTGTTTGCAGTCCAGGTGGACTGACACTGGCACCCTGACATCTTCTGATGCCAAATGGAAGACCTGAGCACAAAAAGGAGAAACATTTAGGCTTGATGCCAGCAGACCTTGGCAAGTCATATACTCTTCAGAGCATGTCAGCAAGTCAGTTCGTGGGCATGTTAAAAGGCGTGCCTCAGTAATTGAGAATCTGATGCCTCGTCGGAGCTTCAAATGTCTCCTGTGGGGCTGCTCTGATAAGTTGCCAGCAGACAGCTTTTTCTTTCCCTTACATGCTTTTTCACTACTAGAAGTTCAATAGTATAGCAGGGGGAAAAGGGAAGAAATTTCTAGCCACAAAGGTCCAGGTCTGTTGTAGCGGTGACTGTCACCACATGAGCTGTCACAGATAGGACTCATTAAGAACATGCTCTCTGTGCTATAGCATTGGTCTGAACAAGGCAGTGAAGAGGCAATGCAGTTACCTGACCATGGGGTTAACCTCCTCTCCCTGTGTCCATAGAAGAAAAGGTTAGTTTAGGGGGTTTATGGCAGAGTAACTTCTTGCCCCAGTCTTTAGCACACACTTACATGACCTGACTTACAGATGTAGGACTTGACTGTCAGCACCACTGTCCCCATCATAACCCCACTGCTCACCTTCATGTATCTTTTTATAATAACATGTCTTTTTCTGAACCAAAATAAAGTCTCCACAGACTTTATTCTGGGGTTTTGGTTTTTTTGAGTTCTGTCCTGTGTATGTTCCCATACTGGTTAAAATCTACATGTACTAATATAAAGGTAGTGAATATCTGTGACAGAAATCTTAATCACATTAAGGTTAACTGTTGGTTTCCTGAACATGACTAGACCTTCAGAAAAGAACCAGAGATCTTAACTGACATCCCTTTATCATATACTGACATCCTTAGGGACATGTCTTTGGCCACATGACCCTTCAGGACATCTCTGTTATTGATCAGCTGATGAAGGAACCACGATCTTCAGTCCCTGCGGTTTGATTTCTTGGCCCTATTTGCACAGAGCTTACATTCTTGAATGGGGAGAACTACAAAAATCTTCTGCCTAAAACACAAACTAAATCATCTTGTCATATTTGTCCTTGCCAGCAATGACTGGGGAAGAGAACACTAATGAAGGAGTATGATTCTAATTAGAAACCTCTAACAGTGTCCTGGGATGAACAAGGAGTGAAAATTGTTGCCCTGGAAGCTCTGAATTCAGACATTTTGTTTATGCACACATACATGCACGCACGTGTGTATACACACACTCACACACACTTCATTTTCAAATGCCACAAGTCATTTGTGTCACCATTAATGACTCTGATGAGCTAAATGTGCATTTGCTGCTCCAGGCTCTGTGTCTCCATGTTCATATGGCATTAGGGGTTAACTTAATTCCTACTGCAGTTGTCAGGCTGGAAATGCTCACGGTTAAGAAGAGATGGCTGGGACCAGCAGATGTACTGGATCTTATAATGCTGTACCAAGCAGCAGACCTTGTCATCTGCTCAGTCACAACCACTGCTTGGAAGTGTTCACAGAGAGCCAGGCCCCATATTAACATTCAGCAATTACTTCTTTGCTCAGCAGGAAAAGCTGAGGTTGTGCTTACTGGTAAACTTTCACTTCTCATGAGAAACAGTGAAAGATTTTACAACAGCCATAAAAACTTCAATCAGATTATTTTTTCAGTGGCCTGAAAATACAGCCTCATGGAGCCATTCTTCTTCCAAAAGAGCTGCTTCTGTATTCTGGGCAAAGTAACAGGTTTTGGTCCCTTCCACTCAACATTGTAAGATCATAGTCATCAGCAAGACAGACAGACTGAGCAAGCTGTAAGTCACTGCAGAGATGTGTAACCAGAGACAGTCACATTTTCTTCCATCTCAACCACTCACTTCCTCTCTTCCACCCCTCCTTGGTCCCCAGGGCTTGGCTTTGCCAGGGCGTCCGGGGAGTATCTGTTTATGGACATTTATCAAGCAGCAAATAAACCTTCATGTTATTTGTAAGTATGGCATTTTCAAGAGGTATCCTTGGCTGTTAAACAACACGCAGTGTTTTTGTAACTGCAGAAAAGGTCCTATGGGCCATTAAGCAATCATTTATTGGTTAAATATCTCCATTCCCGGTAATGAATTGCTATTTTGTAAGAACAAACATTTCCTTTCAGTTTAATTTTCAGATTTTGAGGTTGCAATGGTGTGTGCTCTGGAGAGGGAATAAAGTCCGGGACCATGACATTAATACACTCCCGATTTTTATTTCCTTCGCCAACTGTGACTAGACCTCCAGTACATTAATTTCCTTGCTTTCTCCTCCAGCCTTCAATGAAAGATATGCGTGTCTCCACTACTCCTCTTGTTCGCTAAACTCATTTATCACCGATTTTTACCTACAGTGAGATAAGCATTGAATTCCTTTAATTAGGTGTTACAAGTCCTGCCTTTACATATTCTTGTGTATAGGACAGCAACAAGGTTGCTTTGCTATATTCTTTTAGTTTTCTGTTGGTTTGTTTCATTCTTTTTAATTGAAGAATTGTAGTCCTGCATTAACAATCTCAGAAAATTTATTCCCTTGTTTGTTCCGCCACAGGGACTTGTACAGATTTTGCAAAAGTGTCTTAAGAATAAATCACATATTTCAATGCAGAAAGCTTTTTTCACTTTTCTGAAGAATGTGCCTTTGAGTGTGAGGAAATAGTTTCTGTAACCTCTATAATCCTTCTTTTCTCTTAGAAGACTCTGTATCTAGCCAGTGACAGTGACTCTGATTTTTTTTGACCCTAGTGAACTTCATGCCCTGCAGTTTTCCAGAAGCACCTCAGACTGTTTTGTTGAGTTGAATGAAGTATTTTTAGCCTCGTGCTGTGAGTGGGAATTCTGAGATATGAAGATCTAAAGTGCTGGAGGCCACGTGGCTGAGGAAGGAACATGACTGAGAAAAGGCCAGACCTGTGGCCCAGTGTCTGACCCAACACAGCATGGACGAGTCAAAAGACCCAATCTGAGACCTGGTTAAGGACCATGTTCTCAGCTTCCCCTCAACCCCCTGAAGTTATGATCTAGTTTTTTCTATTTTGCAATGAATAAGGTCATTAAAAAAGATTAAGGAAAATGTGGTCAAATGGACAAAGCAGGTAGCTTTGATTCTATTCTTGGCTCTACCACTTAGTTTCTGGGATGGCCTCTGGCAAGTCTTTTTGTCTTTTTTTTCTCCCTCAAACTGTTAATTTACAGTCTCATTTTTTTGCCTGAAGGCACAGTGGGGCAGTGACAGCCTCTGCAAAATGTTAGTCCAGTTCCTAACATGATGGCTTACTGCACAGAGCAAAAACTATGAGGCACAACCATAATATTATTTTTATTCTGCTATTCATTGTATCCACTGTAAGTTCCATTGCAAGCCTTCATTATTGTTTTTACAAAAGAATGAAAAAAAAAAAAGCCCTGGACTATTCACAGGGTTTGTAGCTATGCATTTGTAATTTGTTGTGGTGGAAGGAATAGTTAAGGCAGTTGTGTTACATGGATGTGAATATGACCCCACTAGTCCCTGCTATTGAAGCACAATTAATCTCTAGGGTAGAAAAGTGTGTCCAATTTGACACAATTACTGATAAAGTCAGTGGATATAGGCCAGGTCTCTGGAGAATCTACATACTCCTGGATGCCCATGATTTACTGGCACACTCGAGAACAGCACTGGCAAACACAGTGGAGGACAGAAGCAGCTCCATCACTTCAGAGAGAGTCGGTGTCATAGCCACAAGGGCTATAGGTTGAGGACAAAGTAGAGTAACTGAAGGGTGATAACTGCATAAGGGTGGGGGGAGGCATCTGCATTCCAAAAGAGGAGCATCAGTGCTCAAGTAGGTCTCAGTCTGCTGGTTTCCAAGCAAAGCATCTCCAGTATCCAATTAAATAATCCAAAGTAACAATATGAAGTTTAGTACTTGCTGCATTAATACAAAAAGAAGCTTAAAAGCCTTTAGAAATGGTACTAAAATTATTCAGCATGTGATTCTGGGAAGCCTGGGCACAAGCAGAGTGACTGGGAGCAGGGCAGAACCTCTGCCAGGTCCTGGGTGCACACTGCTTTCACCGTGCAAGCACAACTGGGCCAGAAAACACTGAAGCAGTCCACACAAAGGAAACACCTTCTAGTTATCAGAGACCAACAGGACCCAAACATGATGGAGGAGGTCATAACAGAAAAAGGACCTGCACCTAGATGATCTCTTAATAAGCAAGTGCAAATGCAGAGAAAATAGACCGATGGAGCTGCACAGAGATGGCCCTACCTTCACTCACTGGCTCTTTACTCACAAGTTCTTGTGCTGTGCGAATGAGGATCAGGAAAACTACCTATTGATTCACTTTCTTCCCTCTAGACACTTACAATCTATCAAGCATGGAGAAAGCAAAAGAGAGAGCAAAAGAGAGAGATTGTATCCACACTGTGGCGCAGCAGAAGTTACTTTGTCTACATGCCAGAGAGAAACTCTTCCTTCTGCCTTGCTTGGCAAGGGACATTCCCCTGCGTTTGGGCAACACATCTGAATAAATCCTCTTCTCCCTATTAAGTCATCGAAAGGGGCAAGAGCCTGCTCCAGCCTCCCCACTTGGATTTAACCTCAACGGGTTAACTTCATAAAACTGCAGCTCTTTATTCCAGCCTGCGATTTCCCATCATACTTTAGGACCAGCGAACCGTCCCTTCATTGATGGCACCTTTTGGCTTCACAATAGAAGCCAATTTGTTAGAATTCTTCACAGGTCAGGGGCTGCGTGAAGATGTGGAGGGCGCAGCAGTGGCCGCTGGAAAATGAAGTTGTATTCGCTTGGCAAATTATACGTCTGCTGCACTTTATGGGCCTTGATTTCCTTTCCCCTCTCTCTCCCTCTCCCTTTCCACCCCCCCTCCCCTCCCTTCAGCCCCTCCCTTATCCTCTCTTTCTTTTTTTTAAATCGGAGAAGCGTGTATGTGAGCTATCGTCACATAGCCAGTTAATGTAGGTTAATAGATTGATTCCAGTGACACGGATCATAATGAACAGTAAATTGTTTTATCTCTTAAGTCTTATTTGGTCAGCCAGGAAAACATATGAGGTAATATGGCTTGGACTAAATGGACCGTATAATAGATCTCCCTCTAAAGAATAAGGACAGGGGTGACAGCGCCTCTTATGATTAATGAAAATAATAATGGTCCTGAAATTGAAATTTTTCTAATTTTTTTTCCTTCTTCTCTCTTGGCTGCCACCAAAAACTTCAGCCAGCAGATGATTTGTGCACAATAACCACCTCTGACTTCTTCCTCAACTCCTAATACAAGTTTAGGGAGTGCTGGGGAGGGAGAGTTGAAGAGGGATGGATGGTTACCCACATTTCTAAGAGCTCAGCTCAGCAGTAGAGTAGTAGATAAACACAAACTATTTGCTTTTAACCCTAGTATAGAAGCAATTGCTTTTAGATGCCTGTGACTTGCCCAAATACAGGATTTCCAAAGGGGTCCATGGAGTTGAGGCTGGAACATTAAGGTGCTTTGGAAACACTAGAATAATGTCTTAAACCTTCAGACAAGTCTGCTTGTTTATTTATACAGGAGCCCCTTCCTTTATTGGTTGTGTGCAGCATTCAGAATGATTTGTCATTATTAATGAATATTTACACTTGTTCAGTGTCAGTGCTGCTTGCCATAATAAATGTATAAGAAGCTTAGTTCCACAGCTGAAGAAATAGGTTTGAGCAGAATCAGGCCTTTTTACAGACCAGTTAAGTCATTTTTTTTTTCCTAGGGGTTTCACCAAAGTGCTTCCATTTTGCTTCCAGAGCTTTCAAATCAGCCTTATGAGCATTTATCTTGAACAGCATCAGATGACCTGGCAGGCAACATGAGATCTTTGTCACTTATAGATAGATAATCTTTATCTAATGATTGTTAATAAGAGTGGGGAGAACACATCCAAATGGGATCAGTACGGTATGTGCACAAGTATCAACCACTCTAACACAGCATGACTGGAAGAGTCATTCAGTGGCACTGGAGAACATTTGTGCACATGTGTAATTCCCTTGTCACTTCCAGTAAAGCTATAGGTAAACAGAAATAGAGCACTGAACAGAAACTTCATCCTAAGATTTTTTTCCAAGGTAATTAATATAAAGTAAAATAAAAGCAAGAATCTAGACAACTGTCCCATGAAACATCTTCCTATATGAGCATAGCAATACAAATGAGTGTACATATAGCCAGTTAGAGACCAATCTGGATTTTGGACACCTCTCACTACTTTTTATGGTGCTCATCTTTTTTTTTTTTTTCTATTTTTTTTAAATTTAATTCCTTTTAAGACTATAACAAATAACAGTAAGTGCCTTGTCCTTTTTATTCCTCTTTTATCTTTGTACTTTATGGCTTCTTTGTTGTATCTGCTTTCATTCTTATAGGATCAATAAAATGTTTGTAACATAGCGAAGTTTTGGAAACCAGAAATTGCACTTAAGTAATAGGATAATAGGGATTGTTTCCTGATGCTTCTGCAGAGAAGAAACAGTTGCAGCCTTTTTTTTTTTTTCTGTTTGTTTTTTTTTTTTTTTTTCTCATCTTCCAATATCTAATCTCAATAACTGCAGCCATGCTTTTGATTTTTACACTGGCTGTCAGCAGGCAATCGGTTCAGACGTTCAACTCCTTTGGATTAACATCAAGCTCTGCAGTTTGGGTATATTAGCAGCAGGGTCAATCACGGCAGCAGGAAGCAGTCTGCAATAAAAATAAAATAAATAAAAAAAAAAAAGAAGAAGAAGAAAAAGAACTCTCTGAACTTCAAGAGTCTGGAAAACCCAAACTGAGACTAAACTTCATAAATATCCCTAATCTCTGGTTTAGAAGCAGGATTGTTTATGATTCATGGCATTTGATGACATTTAACAGCATGCAACCCATTACAGCCCTTAAGTCATTACACAACACGGCAGAAAATGTCATCAGGTGCCACAACAACAAGGTAGGTTATTGGAGGGGCAGGGTTCAGTTCAGATTAGTTCAGACTTCTGACGGGTGCTAGCCTAGTTCCAGACTGAACCCAAATTCTGCTTGTCAGGCTTATCTCTCTAACAGATCATCCTTGCTTTTATGTTGTACAACTTACTCCCTGACAGCTCAAAATTCAAATTCCCAGCTTCTGGAGGAGCACTGGCAAAAATAATCATTATTCTTATCTGTGGATTGCATTATTTCTTTTACTAAGAAGAGGTGGAGTCAGTCTGGACCCTTTCTGAATATGCAGAGGGTTACTTATATCTGGCATTGCATCTTAGTGATCTGGCACCTCAAGATGCTTCTGCTGGTCCCCGCTGGCAAAGCAGGTCTGAGAAGATTACAACATCCAGTGATGAAATCGAAGTGATAGCACTGGTAAGGGAACCCACAGGGTTAGTGAGCTGCAGAAATGTGTGTGAATAATGTGCTTCATAGACATGTTTCAGGGCAGTATAATTAACCTTAATAAAGTTACAAGCATCTGGAAACAAATGGGGCATTAAAAATCTGTATGAAATATTTAGCTGGAGATCTTCTCATAGTGAGTGGAGTGTGACATGCCAAGTCCTAATCCTCTGTACCAGGTGAGAATTTCTTCCAAGATAAGGAAAGTTAACACAGATTCCCAGGAATAACTGCAATAAATAGATAAGGAAAGAATTTTTAGAGTGATGTGCTGTTTTGAAGGGCCAGCTTCAGAAAAGATCACCTATATTTCTTACATTTCAGCCTGAATGACAAGATGTGATGACCACCAAAAGCAAAGTCCACACAATCCAGAAAGCTGAGAAGTTCCTACACCTGTGTACCTTTAGTGCCTAAAACCTTCCAATCATTCAAATCAGAACAGAAATTTCAGAAGAGGGTCAGCCTGAGGACCCTGAGTTCCAAATGGTGATTTCCATCAGCCCGAGGACCCTGATTTCCAATGTTAAACACATGTGAAGCCTCCACAGAAGGGCAGGAGACTGAGTAATAAGGTAAGTAGATGGTGACCAACAGAGACAATGAATCTTTGCAGCCTGAGAAAACTTTGGCTGGTAGATGTTGTTTTGTGTTTCCATTTGATTTATTGGAACCAATTTAGAATCCTTGTATCTAATTACAGCTGAGCTATCTTTTAGAAGCTTTTAAGTGGCCTAAAGTTACATACAGTAAGATACAAAGGCAACATTTAAATCTGTTGAAATTGTGTCTTGTCTGGTCAAAAATGCAGCAGTCATATACAATTAGCTTATTTATCTTGGGGAAGTCTCAGGGTGTGGATATTTGATTCAGTGTATATATCATGCCTAATAATAATATACATGTATCTTGTGCATGTGAACATCCTTCCATGTAATAGTGAGAAGAGGTGGGTATATATACACATTGACACATAACATAGCACTGCATTATTTTGTCTCTTATGGAAGAAAAAAGATATTAAAAAATCCAGTGACTGATTTTGCTTCTTGAACCAAGTCAAATATTTTCTTGTCAGTATGCTCATAACTTCAGACTGCAGAGGTCATGGCCTTGACTTTCTCCTTCAGATGGTTTGTGAGTGGAATGTCCTTGAGATTAAGGTTCCCTTTGTTTTCCTTGGGAGGGGCTTTGCTTACACTGGCAAGCAGCTGAGACTTGCCAAGGTCCTCCAGACTCTGTTTATTAGATTTTTATCTTCTTATCAGAGTCTTCCTCCTTAAATCATGTCAGCATTTTACCACTCTTCAGGGATTCCTGGTGTTTTATTGTCTCTGAACTGCTTGGGGGGTGGGGGTGAAGGAAGATATCCCAGCAAAAATAACATTTATATAATGCCAGAGATGGGAAAGATTCTACTGGCTCCTTAAGATTCTCATCCTGACCAAAGTTACCAATTACTGGCAAAATTCTTTGGATTTAATTAAATCTATATTTAAACAAACTCCCATTGATTTTGTTGAGAGTTTTGTGCCTGGTTAAGAACTTTATAATTTGATCTGGTGTTCCTGCCCAACTCTGACATGAGAAAAAGACAACACAGTTGGTTACTGTCATTATATTGTTTCTATTAGCAAAGTGGAATTTCTATTTGTTACTATTTTCTCATGAAAAGGTACATTGTAACTTCATGTGATAATACTAGGAAATATTCCAGTTCTACTAAAATCAGCCAAATCTATCATCTAAAGGTGATGCACCTAAGTCTACATATAATTAGAGTTTAATGTGTGTATACAGATATATACTCCAAAAGATATGCATCTCCCTTTTATCTTAAATTAAAAATCTTAAAGACCCCTATAAATCTTAACATGTAGCTCCTCCCAGATCTGCTTTGGAGTAAAACAGTTATGAAAAAATTCCTTTTCTCAGGGTCTCAGCCAGGAAGTGAATAAATCCTTATCATACATAAAGCAAGCGTGGGTCATCTCTAGCTTGAGTGCTTTACACAGTGCAGAAGAATCTAAACAATTCATGCTAAAGACACAAGCAAATCACAGCTTGTGCCACATGCAACCACAGATTAACAGTGGTTTTATCTGTTTGAAAGCACATGAGCCTACAGTAAGAAGAAGGCTCGTTTTAAGTTCTAAGACACCTTGGTGAACATGTTAACCCTTTTGAGGCATAGGAAACCTGAAAGAACATTCAGCCACTAGTTCAAATTTTACAAAGAGGTCCACGCACAGTGTATAACAGCATATCATCATTAGAGGTATCACTGTTGGCATCAGCTAAAGATGTGCTCAATCTGGTAATGTAGCAATAGCTCTATTATATGCATAGACAGACAGACTAAATTTGTACTAGTCTTTGAAATATATTCATCTTGGGATTGCTGCCACATTTTGTCAGGAGAATGAATCAGTGGGACTGTTCATACTTTTCTGCTTTAGGTAACTATTCTTTTGATAATGAATCTTTAATGCTAATTGCTCTTCTAAGGAGAGCATTTTCCACCCTTGTTAAAGCAATACTTTCTTGTGGAAATGTACTTAACATTAAAGCTTCAAGACTGGTGTACTTTTCCAAGTGATAAAGATCTCAGTGAAGGACAGAGACCTGAAAATGTGGGATAAGTGTCCAAGACACAGAAGGTAAAAATTAACTGTGAAGATAGATATATGAGGTGTTATTTCTGATGCTCTCTACAACATGTGAGAGTAACTTCTTTAGTCCTAATGATAAAGCTTACCTCAGCTAACCTACAATACTTCATAAAATAAGTGAGAAAATACCCTTTTAACCATCTTTTATGCAGACAATGCAAAGCTTCAAAATAATTCTGGTTCAGGGACAACCAGAAACCAGATCATCCTGTGGTTTGGTAACATTTCTCATTACCATTTAAAAACAATGACTTTACAAATTAAGCCCAGTTATGGCAAAAATAATGTATAATTGCTTTCATTTTGCAAACAAAATTTAGCATTTCTTTAGGATTAAGTCTAGGAGGAGTCTTTGTGCCATCAAAACCCAGTGAAGCTATGGTTAAAACATATTCTATTTTGCAAAGCTATTCAGTAACTATGAGAAGTCCTAGACATGCAAACCCACATGTTCAGCCAACCTTGCATCAGCACACTAGTGCTTACTGTGCTGTCTGGAGGAGTAACAAATGCCTGGCAGTGTTACATGAAGGAGGAACTCACATTTTTAAGAAAGTAAATATCAACTGCAAAAAAAAGTTCAGAGACATGCAAGGCAATGATATCAGTGCTACTTCTAACTACCTGATTGTGATGGCTCCAGCTTATTGCTTCAGCTAAAAATAGCTGTGCTGCAAAAGCAAACTTGATGTGTGTGCCAGGTCTAGTCCTGAGCTACAGATTTGATCCAAAATCAGTAGGATTGGGAAAAGAAACAGGGGAGTGCAACCATGCATGTGGGCAGAGCTCTTTGCAAGCGTTAAGTGTGAATGACTGCATCACAAATTCAGAAACGTGATGCCACGAAACTAATCTGGCAACTGAGAAAATGTTAGGATTGTTTTGGCTCTCATTTACTCTAAAGATCTTAGATGATAGAGAGGGATTAGCATCCCCTGAGCTCCCTCCCCGACATTGCTTCACAAGGTGTCCCCTGTATATAACTTGGGGAAGTGTAAATATTTTACCAGCAAGTAGTTTCATGACAGTTAGAGCCACGTGCAGTAAGTGTTGCAGCATGTGCCTGAGATGTGACTCTCTCAGTGAAAGTCTATTTACAGGATGTAGCATGTGATTTTAATTGCAAGCATGTTCCTTCTTCCTTTTAAATTCCTCATACATTCACATATACCATTAAAAGATTGTCATATGAGCTTTCTGTGCACTCTTTGGCATGTCTTCCAGAATGAGAGAAGAAAAAAGTCCCTGTTAGTGCCAACAAAATCACATACCAAAAATGAGAAACAGATAAGACAGCAGATTCGGCATGAAGCAGAGTGGGAGAAAGAGTGAGGAGATCCAAACTCCCGGTCTTTACACACTCCACTCATTCTTTTACAGGCTCGGTTTTGTTCTCTTTTTTTCGCCGGGATCATCTTCATAATATGACCTCACATCCAAATGCTGGGCATTTGTCTCTATTACCTGGGAAAGCTCAGAAAAGGGCCTGAATAAAGGATGAGGGACATAGGAAGGGTCTCTGTAGCTTTAGCACACACATTTGGGAGGGAAGCTGTCTTTCCTGGAGACTGTGGGCAGCCAAGAATGGCCTTTGAAAGTGTAGAGGGAACAACAGTGCAGTCTTCAAGGCATTAGGCTTAATAAACCTCAATAATTCAGGCTTTTGGATTTATGTGCACCTTATAAGAAAACTTGAAATGACTTTGCTATTAAAAACATTGACCATATTTTTAATAAACTCTCTTTGTATTTCGGTAGGAGACATTCACAGTCTCCTTATTCCTGCTTCAGGCTGTTGGTATTTCACTTGGTCTCTCTTAAAAAAGATGCTGTTATGTTGGAACAAATGATGTTTTAAAAAGGCAGAAGTACAGTTTGGGGTTTGCTAGTAATCTGTGGCAGTTCCTACTAGTTTTGAACTTCTTTTGCCTTTGAATGTAGTTTAATTCTTAGCCAGAATTGTTTCTGGCCTTGAACTTACAACCTTGTTACTAAGTTCTTGTTCAGTTTTGTAGGCAAATTTATAGCCAGGAATCTCATGTTGGAAAAAAAATATTTAAGGAATGTGATATTTGCCTCATAATACAGAAAAACTTCTCAAAAAGCCCTGACATCAATATTTCTCCATGTCAGTGTCTATACACATTGTACATAATCTCTGTCATCACAACGTCTTATTGGATCTAAGGAACACAAAAAATGCATGTAAGCCACAATGTCCTGAAATGGAATGAGTTCCAAACTCTCCTACAAGTTGAGAGGACTTTGGTGTTGACAACCTCAAAGTTGATGTGTTGAGCTCAGTCACAAGGTTACAATTTATATTCAGAAACACATAAATTTTTTGTTCAGGAGTGAGAAAAGATAATCTCACAGGTTGTTCTACTGAATTAAAAATCCCATTTTTAAAAGTCATCGTGATTTGACCTTGTGTCATGTGCAAAAGTAATTCTTGACAGTCACAGTCCATTCCATAATGAGTATGACCCTGTATTTTTGCCCAATTTGAATAGTACTTTCCTACTTGATTTTCATTGCACCATTACCACATGATAAGGCCATTTAAATTATCAGAACTAGATGGAAAGTAAGGGACAGATCAGCCAGTCTTGCCTTAACAAAACAGAGAACAAACATTTCCCATTGACAGGTTAGTTCTGAAGAATTATCATATTTAATTTTTCTGTCTTCCTCTTTGATTCAAGGTGGTATCAAAAGGGCCTAGACATTTCTAGCCTAAAATAACTTATCCATATGCAGTTGTACAAGAAGAAAATAATCATAAATGTAAACAACTCCATACAAACATATTTTATGTAATTGATTTTATTTGTGCTATTGAGAATGCTACACATCAGGGCAGACAGCTTGACAGGAGACCTGATGTCTTTCAGGTCAATGATGGGAGTGAGAAAAAACCTGCTGGATTATATATATACTATATTGTATTCTAGAAGTCAGACATCCTGAGTGTTCCACCATGCACACCAGTAAAGACACAGATGTCTTCTGCAGTGCTGGTTAAGAGTGAGGAGCTTTCACTGGATTTGAAGTGAAACCTCAAATTCTCCCTGTACTACATCTCTGCTTTAAATGGCTCTTGTTTCCAAAATGATGTGTGAGCAGAAAAGTTCAGAACACGACGTTCTCTGAGTGGTAGTAAATTGTTAGTCTGTTTGCTTAAACCTACTTGCTGGGATTAGCTCTGTCCTACTTTGTACGTTCTGGATTGAAGGTTAGACAAGGGTCAAGCAGGCGATTTCAACACTATCTGATACAGGCTTACGCCCTCCAGTAAAAGGAAAGCTTTTCAGCCAATCCAGTCTAATGCTTCCATCTCAAACTCCGCTTTGTTTTGTTTGTATGTGTAAGGAGGTTTGAGGGCAGGAGGGCACAATTTTAAATCCCAATTCACAATTCCATAACATCCATCATTATCTGTCTATGTGAGGCTATTATTGCCTTGCTGACAAAGCCCACTGTTCAAATAGACCCAATTCCCCAGAAGAGGCCATGTTCAACTGGACTGTTGAAACCTTTCTGACTTTTTCACCCATCTGCACATAGAAAGACCAATACACTTACCTTAGGCTGAGATTATCTAAATTGCCTCAGAAATCGAGACTATAGAATCCACTGAAATGTGGTAGGAAATAGGCAATGACTTAACTAAAGAACCCTCCCCAATTTTTTAAAACCAAACCTCACCCTCAAATTTGAATCAAACTTTGATTTGGTGCCAGTGAAGGAAAATTGACTACGAACACCATGATCCACACTCTACCTGGAAGCCTTAAAGGATGGATAGGCTGACAGGTAGGCACAGACAGACACTAATCTTTCCCTCTCACTCATTTTAAGACTCAGATATAAGTCCCACTATAAAGAAACTAGGCAAAATGAGGAGGTCATAAAGAATTAATCATTATGGCCTCAAATTTTATTAGATCATTTCTTTGGCCTGAAAATAGCAATGGGTCAAACCATGCCTTTTAAAAACTAAAAATTAACTTTTATTCAAGAGACAGAGATAAAACTTGCAGTGCTGAGGTATATTTTCTTACTGAGGTTCTTCTTTATGTATGCTCAGGAAAACACAGTGAATGTGAAACTCCCTATTCCCATAGTTTACACAAAGCAAATTCTCCATGAATTTGTTCAGGTTCACACTAGGCACTGTGGAAACTAATGCTGTGTTTTGAATACCCAGTACCCAGGCAGCTCCCCACCAATACCAGTTCCCCACCCCAACTCCTAAACCTCACTTCTGTCATTGCTTCATTTATATGCCATTTTCTTTTGAACTGGTTAAAATAGCATCTTGGTGAGGTAAACAGCAACCTTAAATTATTGTCTGGAGATTTCATTTCCTTCCTATTCCTGAGGGGAAAAAAAAAAAAAAAAAAAAAAGGGAAAAGAGGAGAAGAAAAAGAGGAAAAGGAAAAGAAACATGACCTTCCTAGGCCGGGGTGATCAAAAGCACACAAGCCACCCTCTTTGGAAGTCAACATGAAAAGATTGAATGGTCCTCAGAGTAATGTGGTGGCCCCTCGACATTTATAGTATATAGTTGTTGAGGGAGAGAATTGAATTCTGACCTCCCTAATTCAGCAACAGAGGTAAGAAGAAGTCTTCAGCACAATGAAATTACACAGCACATAAAGGAACTCCCCCTTCAACATTATTTATTTGAGTGAACTCTCTGTGTATCACAGAAAAGGCTACAGCTTGCTTATTTTGCAAAGGGATCATTTTGTCCAGTTCCAAAGCAAGCACATTAGAGAATTCCACATAACCTTCATAATAAATCCACCCAAGTCCCAGCACCCACTTGCTGTTGTGTACAGGGTTGGTTTTTTTATTTATTTAACCACCAAGGAAAAAATAAACAACTGCACACATAATGAGACAATGTCCTTCTACGAGAGAAGAGTTCAATAGTTTAATTTTTGTTAACCAAAATCCCTTGTACTAAGGTAAATTACATTGCATTTTCTATTACTAGCTCTGTTAATTGTCAAGCAATAAGAGTTTATGCACTCATCCAAAGCAGCAGAGAATTTCCCATAATGTTACAAAATAAAACCTGACAAAGCACAATAATCTTTAGTTTATTGTTGTGTTACCAGGCTGTGGAAAGCACCAGATCTGTAATGTGCTTTAGGTTAGGAAATTGGGGCCTAGAAAGATATATTGGGAATGGCAGGTTCCAAGGATATATATACATATCCATGTGTGTGCATAAACTGGGATGTTTTTTTCTCAGGAAAATGATGAGGAAAGACTTCAGCATCTACAGTAAAGGTTCTATGACTGAAAGAATAACAAAGAAAGCAAAAGTGTATGAATGCAAATAGAACTTGCTGGTTAATACCATTTCAGATAAGTAGCATTTAAAGACAATGTGAAAACCAGGTAGGGGCAAGATTTACTACCTTGGATGGGATATTAGATGTTTCACTATGTTCAAGTTGCCCCTTACATCTGCAGGCAGCAGTTGTATGTCTAATAGAGCCAATATTCCACATGTACATGTGTGCACCCAGAAGTTGCTTGGCTATACCTAGACCACTTCACCCAGAGATAGAAAAGCTCTTGGGAAGGCTGCAGATACGGTTTGAAAATAATATATTTCCAATAGGCGGTGGTATGGGAAGTGCTAAAAGAAAATGAAACCAGCTAACCTATAGACTTTGAACTCCTTTTTGTACTGTGCTGTGTATTTACAGGCATTAGGAAGAGCATGTAAGGCTAGAGCTAAACCAGAACTGTAGAGAGTCTTTTACATGAAGATGGGATTTTGTTCAACCCATAGTTTAAACACCAACAAGCTATAAAATCAGCAGCATGATCAGACTTGGTTTTGTGGTATTGCAGTCCAATGACTCATGGTCACCAGAAGTCATACAGAACCAGCTCATGGGTGCCTGCAAAAGACCATATAGACACACCATATGGGGAAGTTCTGCCTTTCTTTCATGCCTTCCTTTGGAATCTTTCCCAGCAAAGGGTAGGCTGCTACTGACACTCAGAGACTGCCCCCATCATAAGATTAGTTTGTTTCTTGATAGAGAGCATTTTTATGCCTAAGATCAAAAAAAGAGTTTGGGTTTTTTTTCCAATTTTAATATTAAAAAAAAAAAATCATGGCTTTTATCTCTGCCGTGATTTGGCGAATAATCGATTATGTATCAAAAATAGGTTCTTAATAATGCAGAAATGGCTACAATTTTGGTTTTTCCTGTATATTTTTCACTGAGAACCAGTATGGCTCTTTGCCCTTTAACAGGCAATGATGGAGGATGATCATGCACATTTCTGCTTCTGAGAACATTTATTTTAATTACAAAGGCTTATAAACAAATAGGGAGAGGGAAGACATGGAGGAAGGAGGGGGGTTGTCTATTGTCCCAATTTTGTATTTAGAAAGTAAAAGAGAAACAGAGAGAGAGAGAGAGAGAGAGACAGAGATGCTCTTCCTTGCAATAAAAGATGGCAAGGTGATAAATTAGTGCTCTCAACTGAAATTGATTACTTTGTGTTCCTATCCAGTTCATATGGCAGCAACACAGATGCTCTGAAACACAGTAATGACACATTGGAGAAAACCTATCAGATTGGCCTGGTAGAAGATTTTTCCCTTTCCCTTTTCCCACCGGCTCAAAAGATAAACCACGGTGTGCTCTGCCTGCACTAGGGAAAGTTACATACACTCAACACCCTCAAGACTACCACTTGGAAACTTTTCAGCCAACCTAAGGAGATGAAACACTAAAATGACAAATGTCAGTGATTTTTCTTTTTTTCTCTTCTGTGCCTGGATATAGTTCTAATAGTCGAAGGAAGCAGCTTATGTAGCAAAAGGCTGAAGCAAGATCTTGTCACCTTAAAGCAATTTTACTTGAGATGGTGCAAACAAAAGAAGGAACAGGGTATGGATTATCAGCATTTTCATTTGAGTTTATCCTTCCAGGATTCCAGCTGATCATTTCAGAGGGGGTGATGCAGCAGAGGCTGGGTTTTAAAATAATAATTTGGATTTCTGTAATGGCTATTCTGCTTCATAACTGCTACTACTTCATCTTTACTAAGCTGGGAATGGATCACTTGCATGGTATAAGGTTTATGAACATTACATCCCTCAGTAGAAGAGGGAATCCTGCTCACATGCAACAGGATTGTTCTTAAGGTAGAAAAAAAATGCTGAGCAATTAATTTTTCTCAAGTAGCAGATCTCCATGTACTGAATACATAATTAAGGAGAAATACAAATATGAGGGACCGGTCAAGAGCTGGGAGACACCAGAATAGCACCCTTAGTTTTCACCATCGATAACTAGGCTTTAGAAGTAGTGAGAGTAGCTGGAATGAAGGAATACCCATGCAAGAAGATGAGATTTAGTGTAATTATTCAAACTTATCAATGTAATTAATTTCCAAAGTGAACCTTTGGTAGAAATGTTCTCTTTGGTGTGAACCTACTCTCCCTTTTCTTCAATTGACTTCAATAGAGATGATAAAATAAAGTGAAGAGCCTTTCTTAGTGATAAAAAGCCAGACAAAGAACTGAGACCTCTTTGGCCACTTACATTGTTGTATGTGCCTTGATGTCCCAGAACTTCTACTGATTTCAATCAGCTCTGGCCCTGTCTCCAAACCTTTTATGCTGGCAAAGGAAGGACAGAAAGCCTTAGTTAGACACCCTTGATCGCATGTGAAAAATGCCTAGTAGTCACTGCACCTTGTCCCATCAATTGGCCTCAAACCAAAGCTGTTCATAAACTTCAAGCAAAGGAGAATCAGAGTTGTCCTTTAAAAGGAAGTCTTTCATTTAGCAGTCACTGTATAATTTAGATGAATGGAGGGAGCCACATAAAATTATACTTACAAAAATTTAAACAGACTCTTGTTGAGGTAGTTTTCTTACATTTCCCTATATTGTATAAAATAATAAATTATTTGAATAGTTCTATTATGTGTCCTTAACTGAAACGTACAATGCCTGTCCTAGTTCCTCAAAAAGCTTGTTAATATGCAATCACCTAGTACAACTGCTAAGTTTTTAAAGGTCACCTATGTTTTATTCATAAAGGGTGGTTTTCTGGAGGGAAAAAGGTTACAGTGTCATGTAATATCATATTCTGATAGAGGCTCTGCTTCAAAAATGTATTTCCTAACAGTTTGTAGTGAAGAAAGGTAGATTTGTTTGGGGGCTTTTAGTCTGACTGAGACTTGCCATGTTCCACAGATTGCTTGATGGATGAGAGCATCATACCATTTTTCAGACCTATTTCAAATATTTAGACATTATTGATGTCTGTCTTGTTTCCTTTCTACCTCAGTTTCAGGACAAGAGTTATAAGAGTTATTGCATTTGTTTATTTCTATTTAAAATACTATTTTAAGTGATAGTAGCAAGAAACTGTGCATAAATCTGGGGATGGGATTTCAGCATAATGTTACTCTAGTGGAAAAAGCACAAGCCCAAAAATGATGGGTGGACATCCAAGCTTTGACATCAGACTGACCTCTGTATCATCTGCCTCTGTGGTTTCTTATACCTGCTCTATGACAACAGAATATGGGGTGTGCATAGTTACATTTATGTTGCACAGGCTTTGCATGTTTCATAATATATTGAATATTCAACTTTTGTCTAAGAATAAACTCCCAAATCAATGCTACCTCCAGTAGGTGACAACTGTTGTCTTTATACTAGAAAACTCTGTTCTGTCTCTGAAAGAGCAGGAAATTAGTTTGTAATTCACCCCAGATTCATGCTATAAATTAGTTTCTGCACTTTCCATACTGTAGAGGAGTTTCTATCTGGATAAAGATTCAAGCCTCTGCACCAAGACTATCTGGCTCAGATGACCAAAACCAGATTTTGCAGAAATACTGATCTATAAGTTGTAAGAATAAGTGTTCTGGTTTCCACAAAGCAGACACAATGACTTTCAAGGAGGTGTGTGATGGAAGGACATTTTATTTATTTGTCCAAATGTCCTGTATTTGGTTAACCAGCTGATATATGTTTTTCCCTGGGAAGCACTCACTGAAAGGAATTGATTTGTTTTTCTTTATGGATTTTTGTTTGCCACAGAATGGGTGGTACAGCTCAGTATTAAAAGCAGTTCATATAGGGAATGTGACCCGAGTGAGTTAATTGGCCTGTTTCAATGAAAAGCTCCCAATTTGAAAGTTCCAGCACTACTGGCAAGGGTGCCAAATCCTGTGAGGTTATGAAAATAAATGTGAACCCTTCAGAACACTTGAAACACAGGCAATTGATGTAATAAAACCATTTTGCTTAGGACCGAGTAAGCTGACTGTTGTTATTCACTCTGTCTCCAGCTGAACTCAGAGCTAAAAGCCACTTTACTTGCTGATCTGTGGATCTGCTGTATTATTAGCATTTTATTCAATTTTGGGAAACGTGACTTTGCATTTGTAAGTAGATGGTGAGGCTCTGCCTTTTCGAAATGGTCGAGGTCTTTGGAGTTATTAAATTATTGAGGAAACAGTTTGTCCCAATTTTCAGACCCAACTTGGCTTACTAAACAAATTTCAATGTAAATAAGGTTCTAAATCTATGCATTCATTAGTACTGTTTAACAGCAATGACATTTCTTTGGCAAGAAAGCTTTCTTTGAGAGCCTATTTAGCCTCAGGTCACTTTAGCTGAGGCCCCAGTGGCAAAGAGAGACAGAAAAAAAAAGTGTTCATGTCAATAAAAGTTTTGTTTTCACTTTTTCTTTAATGGCCTGGTACAAAACTTTCGTTTGGCAACTAATGGAAAGAAGAGGGCCAGAGTAAAGAATATGTAAGGCAAAATTGTATGGAATCTTTAGAGAAAATAAAGCCTTTTTATTCTATGCTTTTATTTCCCATACCAGAACATCATCTTACCCGTGACAAAATTGCGTCAGCGTGAAGATAGAAGCCAAGAAGTGGTAGCTTTGATCAGAATCACCCTCTGAGTGTACACACAGGCAGACAAACATACACACCCAGACTAACTACCCTTAGAGGATGGGTTTGTTTTACAAAATAGTAACCCACTCCTAATCCACAGCTCCTTCCCACTTTGTGCCATCTAGATTCTCATGTCTAGCAAAGAGCCTAATTCATTAGAAATGAAGGGCTGCAGGTAGAACCTTCTCTATCAGAGAGGAGTAAGGTGGCATCATGAAGTTAAGTGAAGGAAGCTTTTCAAGAGGTAGAAAGGATTTGGCTGATAGGCAGCTGTCTTGGGTTTGATTGGGGTCAATTATCACCAGCAGCTGCTGGCCCAAGCAGCTGGGAGGGGCCCCAGCTGGGATAAACAACCCAACCAGCCAATGGGATGGTCAATACCATATCCTATATAAGGGGAGGGTGGGGTCAGGGTGGGGTTACCTGTTTTCAACTTGCTTCAGTGCTGCCAGAGGGGGGAATGTGATGTTCTGTGCACAGGTACAGCCTATCACTTGCTTTGTTTATTGTTTCATTAGTGCTGTTGTTGGCATGTTGTTTTCTCTCTGTGTTGTTTTATTAAGCTGCTCTTAAGCCATGAGGTCTCATCTGTGTTTTCTTCTTCCTGACTCTCCTTCCCATCTCACAAGAGAGGGGGTGTGGAGGGGAGGGGGGGAAGCAGTGGATAAGTGGCTGCCTGGTGTTTAGCTGCTGGTAGAGGCCAAGTCACAACAGCAGCCTACAGCCATAGATATCTTCCATGTAGACAATCCTTTCATGCTTCACTTGAAGTGTGCATGTACTTGAGGACCTATGGAGGTTTGTGGTGAGTGATAAGAGCAGTTTCCTATCTCAGAAAGCTTCCCTCACAGAAAACTCAACTATTCAATGTTTTTAGTGAATGGGAGAATTTTATTGCATTTCTTCCTTCCCAAACTTTTGTGGAGTGTGTGTGGTATTGCTGTAGTTGTCAACACTGCCATTCTGTCATTCAGTATGCATTATGTGCTTTGCAAAACTTCTCTGACTCTCCAGGTGACTATAAATGTTGAAATACTATACAAATGGCTACATTTCAGCTCTTTGACAGTGGAATAGGGTAGCCTAGAAAAATAATCTATTACTTATTTCATAAATATACAGAGGTATGTTGGGTTGGGGTTTTTTTGGGGGGGGGTGGTCATCGGAGAGTAAGTCTTTCTAATGTGTGACCCAGGACCCAGAAATGCTTAATTTGTGTCTTGCACTGTAATACTTGTGTAATAATTATTTTTATTGGAAGCATTGCATTGCTATGGAAAAAGGTTATTTGTACTCTGGTACCAAGAGACTAGAGGCCAGGTCCACACTGAAAATCAGGCATGTGTGCCATCCCTTAAAAAAAAAAAAAGTCCTATTTGTAACTTCAATGTAAATCTGGTCCTGAAGTATCTTTGCATCTGGTCTCAAACACCTAACTATATAAATAAGAGAGCACTATATAAATAAGACAAGACTGAGGATTTGGATTCACACTTGCAAGTTCAGTCTGGGATGCTAATTGTGGGACTAGCCATTGTTTTTTGTTATTAGCTAGCCTGTGTTGCTAATTGTTAGGGCACTGAGAGCCACAGCATATATCTGGTGTCATTAGTACAGTCCTAGGTTGATGTTCTCTACTCACCAATGAAAGCAAAAGTATTTCAAGCATGAGGCGCAGAAAGTTTTTGTCCCTTTATCTTTTTTTTTCTCTTCCTGCTTGAGAAGCCAAGTGTAGTTGGAGGTTGGCAAATGATGAAGGGGGGAGGGAAAAAAAAAATTGAAAGATCTCTCCAGGATTGTTTGCTTCCACTATATTTTCTTTCCTATAATTAATTATTCTGGCTGGACAAAAAATAAAACACAATGAAGCACAATAAAAACCTGAATGTGTATTGGGTTCCCAAGTTTGTTAGGAGCCAAAATTTTAGGTACATGAAGGGAAGAAGAAATGGTCCTCTTCATCCCTCAGCCAAAATATCAACATCACACTTGCCAGTTATTCTCTACCATGATTATCTGATTGGCGTATAAACTGATAATTCCCATCCTGCTCGGAATGGAGCACGAACACACTTCAAATAAACTATTCCCTAGTGCTTGGCTTTATCAGTGACTCAAAACAACAACTGTAAAACACGTCGGTTAAATTTCCCCCCTAGGTATAGCTGTGTCTCGGGTTTTATGTGCCAGCCTCCAGCAGGTCTGAAAGGGAGGAAGAAGGGAGCACTATTTCCAAGCACTCGAAGGCTACTACAGCCCCACTGACGTGCCATTGTTATTCCTCCCTCTATTTTAGAGCTTCTCCTTAGATATGGTAATGGATGAAACCTTAGCAATGATCCAGAGTTTCATGGTTACCCAGAAATTCATTGGTTTTGCCTTTGTTGCCCTGGAAGAAAGATATTCACTCTATTTTTTCCTCATGAAGCACACTAGATTTCTCCAGGGGAGGGAACTGGTGCAACTAGAATTTATTGAAGGGACATATAGCCTTCAGTTTCAGGAGAAGGTCTAAGAATTATAGAAGTGTTTAAAATATATTTTTTTATTATAGCTATCTGGTACTTTTAAAAAACTTTGTCAGGGAAGAGGGGAAGAAATCCAGTTTAAAAAAACAACCCCAAAACCTGTTATAGCCTTCAGATATTAATCTCCTCTGTGAAATGTGTTCTAAGTATCCTAAGAAACATACTTGGATGATCTTATTGACTTACCTTAAGACACTGAACCTATAGGAGAGTTAATGAGGAGTTATGTCAGGAGAGCTCTGACTTTGGTTTACCTTGTGACTTTGAGCAGGTAACCTCCATCTGGGCCCAGCCTTCACATTTACCACAACTTTGAGCAGAAAAGAAACCACAACCCAAGATTCCAGTGTGGATACATATAAGAAAATGTGAAATAGAAATCCAAATGTGAAAGTGGATCAGGGCTTATCCACATGCTCCTGCATTTCTGACTCTACTGTAAATCCAGTGCTAGCATTATTGCAGCTTTTCTTCATAGATCTGACAGTAGAAAACTTCAGTCTTTGGGGAGTGTTTTTTTTCAGATGTGCATCAGGTGGTTGTAGATGCTGAGATCAATAAGATCTGCTGCTGTACCTTAAATGAGCCATCTGACTGTATCCTATAACATAGAGGCCACATGTGAGGCACAGCCACTCAAAACACACTAAGTGCATCTTCCCTTAAAATCACATGTTGCTCTGTAGTTCTGGACTGTTTTCCAAGATAAAAACATTTCGGATAAAGATGGATTAATATGTAGTTGTTTATCTCATTCTTACAAATAAAATATCACCCCATTCGCAACTGCTTTCTGCTCATTTCCACTTAGCTTTAGGTATTTCCATGTTGGAGCATATATGATTTTCTATTCTGTGTGTTATTAAAAAAAAAAAACCAAAAATCTAAAACAGCCCAGAGTTTTAAAAAATGGGCTTCTATAATATGGCAGAAAATCATTCCAATGAAGATGCTGTTTTAAAATCTTTATTAATTATTATCGTGATAGACATTTCCATGGAATTTCAATTTCAGAAGCCTCTACGGTCAACTAATAACTTATTAAATATTACTCAGTCATTAAATATCTTCAGTTTAAAAATGAATATTTAGGGGATAGACATCTGGTAATATGTCTTAATCCTATTTTTAGATTAGATCCTCTTAAGAAATTCCCATATGCTTTTAGATAAAGCTTGAACCTTGCTAATCTTTCTGAATATTCTCTGCCTGCTGCTATGTACACAACAGCCCCTAAAAGCTGTACTTTGGGGTCATGTTTGGGTTCATATTTCAGAAGGTAATTGCACTCCCCTCATTTTCATGTGTTTTAGCATTAGAACCACAATAAGGGAGGAGGTGGAAGGGAAAAGCAGAGAGTCTAACAATAATTCCTGTCTGTTAATGAAATTACTGCAAACAGACTAAAAGTCAGAATCAGAAATAACCCTGGCATTAATGGAATGCTTATTTGAATCAATTGGATAGAAAAATGCTCAGCGTGTTGGGACTAACTAACAAATATATTATTAAATTAGTTCCCAGCATTTAAAAAGAAAATAAATGCTCAAAGTGATCTCTAGTATAAACCAATGGTGGGTGGTTGAGTGTCTTTAGCAATGTTCCCAGATTTTAACAGCATTGCTTTATCTAAATATATTTCTTAGAGTCACAAACCCTAAAAGGTATAAAATAAAGTAGATTGAGATGGATTAGGTTAATTAATGGGTATGAACTGGCCTTTCACCTCAACAATTGTAGACAAGTTCAACCTAAGAGCTTAAATCAGAGTTTGCTGTTCTAAGCTCTAGTAGACATTAATTCACATCATATAATTTGGCAGAGTTGGCCCAGAAATGAACTTGCCATGGATTTGACCCCCCAAGTCAGAGATGGGGCAGCAAACAAAGAAAAAAAAAAAAGTCAGAAAACCACATCTCCCAGCTGCTCATGGATAAGAGCATGTTTTGAGGGTTTACCCACAAGGCCAGTACACAATTTTGTTGTAGATAAACACGGCAGATCTAAAAGGCAAAGCATGGAGTGGAGCAATGGGACACATGGTGGCATTTCAGTTGTAGACTTGATTTTAGGACTCCCTGGCTCTTTTGGTGACACTGAGCCTTGGCAAGGGTGTGCTTTGAGCCCATAGTGATGGACTTTGCGTGTTCACACTTTCCGTGCACTTACATCAATAAAAACACCACAGCTTTACAAGCATCAGCATGTTGTGTATGCAGACACACAGGAGTTACAGTATCAGACCAGTTTTTCCACGCTTATTTGCATTACTGCAGCTCTGCAGGGGGTCACAGACATAGAAATGGAAGAGAAATAGATAAAATGCATTAATTTTGTTTTTATTATCTACCTGGAATTCAGGCATGAACCACCAGATCATTATTCACTGATAACTGCACAGGCAATAGCAAACTGTTCCACGAATAAATCTTATGCCTGAATAAAGCAACGGCAGCTGTAATACGCATTTAATGGATTTATCAGTTTTACATTAAATGCCTTTTATTTGAAAGCACCAATTAATTTCATAGATGTTCCCTTTAGGTCTAGGCAGCACAGTTTATGGTGGTCTCCCGCCGCAGTTGGATTCATCTGGGGAGCATCATGCATTTGCATGTATACATGAGCATCCCTCACATGTATTTGACTATAATAAGCAAATAAAACAAACACTACCCCAGAAAAAGCAAAAGTCTGTCTTTCATTGTCCTTTCTGGTGTCCACTTGTCCTTCTGCAATGCAGACCTGCAGCAGCACCAAGCTCAGAGCACCCCACGCTGCTCAGAAGAGTGAGCTGTCAAAAATCAGAGCTGTGAACAGAAGAGTGGTGCAGGGAAGTCCTCTGCTAAAAACCAGACCAGAAGAGTAAGATGAAGCCCTCCTCCAGGCCTGCAGAACCATGGCAGTTATTAGCAAATATTTGTATATTTGGCAGCAGTATTATTGTTTCACTGCTAATGCAGTCGTATTTTTTTTAGCCCTGTATAGCTGTGACATGCATCACAGCCTTTTCATGAAGGCTATAGTTTAAAAAGAAGAAAAAAGAAAAGGAGTCTAGTGTTCTAAAAATAGGTTCATACGTTTGGAATTGCGTTCAGAGACCAGCAAGCACTGACACCATCACAACCTGACTGCTTTTAACATGCTGTAGGCTCTGGGTGCAAGCCAACTGAAGCAAATATCCTCTATTTATATGGATTTGGGATATACAATAACAGAAAAAAAGAAAAAAATATGCAGGGACTGACAATATCTGGATCACTACTGCAGTTAAATCTGTCAAAAATGTTGTTTAAATAAATTTTCTCAGAAAATGGGGCTGGGAAAGGAACAAAAACATGGAGAAATTAGTGGTTTCCTAGTCTTTTTCATCTAGCTCTACAAATTAGTTTATGCACCGATCAGGTACTTTAGTTCTCTCAGTACTTACAAAGGGACCTTCGCCTTAAGAGAATTTCATACTGAAATACCCTTTAAGTTGCCATTCTTTAACTGACTTGATTTCAGCCAACGATGGTTTTATACTTCAGTTAATACAACTTGAACTCTTTTATTTACTATAATTCTGTACATAACTAAGTTTTCTTTCTGTCTCACTGCATCTTCTCTACATCTTTTCCACTCAAGACATGATTCACAGTTAGCTGTGAACCTCATGCTGTCCTTAAAATGAAGGTTTCCCCCAAGTCAATCTATGCATGAGGGATGATGAAGTCTGCAAAAGCAGAAGAGGTTGTGGGATCGAGAGTCCAAATATGCAGAGGTTTCATGCTGTCACCAACTCTGAATAAATGCATTCCCAGAGAGAAGCCATTCCCCTGCCTCATTACACAGCGCTCCTGCTGATCAAAAGAAAGGTAGGAAGATATTATCAATGTATGAAGCCACTCTGCTCTTTCCCCTCCCCTTTTTTTCATTTAGCATGGCTCTTTTCCAGTTTGACAAAATACTTCAATTGACCTGGGATACTGTTTACTAGTTTTGCAAAACACAAGCTAAATTTGTACCGGTAGGATTTTGCATTCCTTGCCTCAGGAGCACAAAAAGAGTGTAAAGAAACCAAACACCAACACTGATGAACCATCATAACCCAAGTTCAGCTCAGGTGAATGCAGAAATTTAGGTCAAAACCTTGTCCCACTACACTTCACAATATAGTCAGAGTAGAAAGGTCCTAAAATACCCAGATTAGTCCATTTTATGTTCCAAGTGAATGAGCAATTAGAGAAATCTCCATAATTACATTAACCAAGCACAGGCTTCTCACTAAAGCTTTTCATGGTGGACCCTCAGAGCTCAATGGCAGTTGCACTAAGGTTCAGTGATGTGTTTCCCTTTGCAAAGGTAGATTCCTGTCTGGATTAGGTTTTATACTTACCTGACATGCATTCTGGGGTGTATGGCAAAGCTTCTACAAGTTGTGACTGGGGTGCATTTTATATAAATACTGTATTTGGCATCTATAACAAAATTTACAAAGAATAAATAATCTACATAAGTAGGAATGAGGAATGGGAAAAGCACTGGCTACTGATAGGGCAGCATGGCATGCAAAATTGGGTCATTGACTTCTGGCCTTTGACAGTCCTGAGGTTAGATCTGGCTTACATCACAAGTGAAATGATCATAGGGGTTTTGCATCAAAAATTAACACTCAGTTTGATTGAGTTTGACAGAAATAGCACACAGATGCCAAGAACCAAGTCAGACAGAACTGGGTTATTTGGTGGTGCATCTGTTGATGGCAATGCTGCATTCTATCATTTGTCCTAAGCCAACAAAAAAAAATAATAAATACCTGGTTCTGGTCTGTGACATAAAGTATTTGGGGAAAAAAATAGCATTTTTGACAGCATCTGCTGCATATGGACTGCAAGTTATAAATAGGCTGGTGGAACATAGAAGTAATTATATCCTTTTTACAAATTAAAGCAAGATTAAGATTAGACCATTCTAAAATCTGTCTAGTACAAGTCACTGAATCTCACACTGGCATTCTACTAGTTAGATATTATCTAATGAAACACCAAACTGCAAAGTCCATCTAGGAACCAAATGTTGAATATTTGTGTGGGCTGAAAATCAGAAAATGATTGGTCCATCAGTCAGAATACATCTTTTGTCTGTAAATCGGGGGAAGTTGGATAAAAACAGGAGCTCAGTGAGGTTTTTAAGCACATTCTCCTTTTAAGCCGGATCCAAATTGCCATCAGGATAAGAAGTTTTCTCATGGTATTTCAGCCTCCACGTCTGCTCTCAAACAGGAAGTGCCAAAATGTGTACAAACAACTTAATGAAAAATAATTCAAAGCACTACAAATAAAGACATTGCACCAACTTTCTCATCCTTTAAAATGACTTGAGCTCCCTGAGAATGAAATACAAGGAGCTCCCACAGAACAGCTCCCTGTTTCTTCTCATAGACGTCCTCAAACGTGACCTTACGGAAGGCTGAGGACATTGTTAATGCTGAAAGGAGGGGCTCAAATCCACTCACAAGATTTAGTCACAAAGGGTGAGGATTTTTAAGGCAAACTTTTATTTATTTATTTATTTTACTCTCTGGGCCTGGTCCTGAACTCCCAACTCAAAGGAATACCCATTAGATGGGGCAAGCTGGCAGCATAACTGCATAGAAAAAAAAATCTGATTCTGGCCTCAGCTGTACTTTGAGAAGATCTCAAAGAGTTTACAAGATTGGCACTGACTTCCTGAGGAGCCGGAATAAGTGATTTGCTTATTCCCAGCAAGACTGAAACATTTCATCCAAACAGCAAAAATGCAGCCTGTTGCTGTAACTGCCATACTTTGATTTTATTTAAATGCAGAATATTTTTCATTATGCCAGAACTAATAGAACTCTAGCAAATTTGTCACTGCAAGCTTTCAGACATGGAACCAATTCTTTTTGGTTTTGGTTTATTTTATTCTTAGGTCACTATTATAATGGGAGATTTCCTATACCATGATTCCAAGGAAGTATCTGGCTTGTTTTTCAGGGTTTCTCATCAGACAGTAGGTAGGGGCATGATGCCAAAAGGACCCCTAATGACTCCTGGATGGCTGTGGGGATATCCTCTTTAATTCTTTCTCTGTGGATATTCTGCTTTTGTCTTATACTTTGTGGCCCATGTTTTCAAAGATGGACAGGAAAGCTGGAGGACTTGGGTTGCTGTGAGCAGACTCTGGGGCTCCCGATTTGTGTACAGTTCTCAGAATCCAGGGCTGGTTACTACATTGGGCATGATCCTACTGGGAACATCTACACTGCCTTTGATAGACATACCTGAAAATGGAATCAGGCCCACCTGGCATTGCACTCAAGCTGGTAGCATCTATTTGGTCCATCCCGTATGACATCAAGCCACACTTCAGCCCCAGGCAAACCTGAATTTCCCAGCCTTCTCACATGCCATTTTCCCTGCCTTTTACAAGGGCTTCCTGATATGTTTAGACTATTAAATAGTCTGAAATGCACTATAACTATTTTTAGGTATTTTCTATTTTTTTATTGAGCTACCTAGGAAAAACTCATTTCTGTGGTGAGACACATGTGGGCAGGACTTCAAATATAACTATGATTTGGCCTCTGTACTCCAAAGCAAATTTAGCTTCAATGTCTGCTAACATCAATAAGTCCCAAAAAGTAGTGATCACTTGGGGGTGTTTTGAAATCATTCTACATTTAATACAATTACACAGCAGACATCTGCCTGAAATTTCTGCTTGCCCAACAATGTAAGTTGCTAAAAGCTCAGAAATTGGGGAAATAGCTACTCAATAGAGTTGTCCACCACCCAAAGTAGTAGGAGCAGCAGGTGTGATGGAGTTATGTTTCACCAACGTGACATAAAACATGGCCCAATTACTTTATTATAAATACTGTTCTTTCTAAAGCTTTCCCTCCTAAAACTGCAGGCATGGAGCTGTCAACTGGGGAAAAAGGATACCTTTAAATCTAGCCTGGCATGCATGTGTATATTTATTTTTATAAGTGAAATATAAACGGACATGCTGAGTTCCAAGTGCTTGATGGATAAAGGAATTAAATGATTTCATATATCTCCCTGTATAAATATACAAGAAACTTTCCCCGATGGGTCACAGAGGATTTCATGTGGATGTGAACTCTGTTTACTGTTAGTATTAGGGAAATAGTGGCTTTTTAACAAGTTACTCATGCCTGGAAAAAATCCCAGTATTGCAAGTTGTCCTAGATTCTCTGCCAATTGTCCGTGGGAATCGTCAGGATGGGAAAAGTTCAGATGTGTTTTAAAGAACCAGCTTAATGGAAAATGGGAAGGAGAAAAAAAAAGCTACTGTGTCAATCTCCTGGGTAAGAAGAAGTAAAATGTGATTTGACTGTTTTATTTCTTCCCTTCTCTTTTTTTTTTTTTTTCCCCTCTCCTTTCCTCAATGCTTTTGGATTTTATTCTCACCCATGCAAAGAGTTTTGTTCAGGCCATTTGCCCTAATGAAGAATGACTTTGCTTCAGCTCTTTGAGTAAAATCAACTCCAGAGCCTCTCTCTCTGTCACTGACGTGTAATTATAAACTCTTGGGATTCATTCTTTCGCACACGTCAGAGGGTTTAGTGCTGTGCAGATGCCCAGGCAGCCCTGGGCTCTGCCTTCAGGGATTTTACAATTCAGAAGCAGATCTCACATGCCTTTTTCCTTACCCCACCAGCCTGCAAGGTGAGGGGCTGCAGCAAGCTGTGTGCTGGGGTGAAATTTAGAGAGGGCTGGGGACTGGCATCCCCCACAGGGCTCTTTGGGGAGAAAGGGTCAGCCCCTCCAGCATTCCCCCTCCAACAATCACCACACCTCCTGAATTTCTCCAATAATCACTTTTTTTCTTATTCCAACCAAGACTTTTAAAACTCAGGGCATTGATCCTGTCACTCTGGAGACCACCAAGTGACTAACAGTACTGGAGTGAGAATCCCTCATGGATGTCACATTTTGAGAAGCATTAACTCACTGATTTAGCTTTAAATAGCAATGGTGTTACAGAACATGTCACTAATTATTTGCTTTCCAGCAACAGTGTGGTGCCTTCTGGTACGTGCACACACAAAAAGATGAAGGTTAAGTAGGGGGCTTTCTTTGGCTTCGAATAGACACATTGTGTCATCGTGACACCCAATAAATCCACCCGCCATAGGGGGGAAGGATTGTGCTCTTCCACTTAAAATCCCAGGTCCTGATTTTTCAAACCTTTTTGCTTTTTCCCCCCCAAGCAGCTTGTGCAGATGCTTCAGCCTCAACCTTACAAAGTGAAGGTAAAAATCTAGAACCCCTATCTGATCTCTGTGTCACACAACCAGATTCAAATCTCTGTTTTGGAAACTAAAAGGAGCATCCAATATCATCTGGAAACAAGCTGTTAGTCTGGATGCATTTTTTAAGATACAGTGTGGGGGAAAATATGGATTTTGTTGCGGATCCAATATTTATTTCTTCTCAAGATCTAGCCAAAAATTAGCTTCATTTAAAATAAGATTAGTCATTTATGGGAACTGGTTGTACAGTTTGGAATTTTTAAGGGAGCAGAGAAAGCAGCTTTTCAGGATCTTAAATATTTATATTTGAATAAAAAGTTATTAACTGCATCTAGCAGCTATAGGACTTGACATCTTTATTTTTTTTTACATAAAATGTTGCTAAACAATAGCACTGCATCTTCAGATCCCCCCCACACATAAGCTCTCTCAATCCTCAAAACTGGTATTCCTTGATTTGGGGGGTTTAGTTATCTTGTTGTTTTTCAAATCCCATTTTGGGCTTGCAATGAGAGGTGCTGCCAGGCCCCCACTAGCATATTTTCACATCTAAGAAACTGAGCTAAATTCTTTGGGACTACTTTTGATCAATAGAGTTCAGGGGGTGGAAAGAAAACTTGGACATTGCTGGAACCCAGGAAAAAAAATTCATTTGATTGGGGGACATTTTAATTGTGATCATCGTTATGCTTATGATTACTATTATTAGAACAGGAAACTAACTCTTCATGTGAGATAAAGCCTGTTACCATTTTCACACACATGAGGGGGAAAAAAAAAAAGGAAAAAGGCTGATGTCAAGCAGCCCTGTGTCATTAGCATTGCACAGTTTTTCTTTCCTTTTCTGGCCCTGCCACGCAGGACAGCCGAGTGCTGCTGCTCCTCCACAGCGTGCCGCTGCCATGAGTAAGATGCTGTTTACCACGCTGCTCGCAAAGGGACGTGGCAGAGCAAGAACACGATGCAGCCGGGTTGTGCAACATCCTCTGGCAAGGGGCTGAGGGGAGGGCTGGGATGGCTACTGCTTCTCTGGAGGGGGGTGGACCCACTCAAAACTGCTGCCGATGCTCAAAGCATCTTCCTGTGAGAAAGCTCTGAGGCAGGGCTAGGGAGGCTTTGAGTTTTTGGAGGAAGGTGAAATTTCCCCAGTGGCTTCACCTGAGTCGCATATGAAAGGTTGGGTACAGGCAGGTTTTTTTTTTTCTCTGGCTACCCACAGCAGCAGTCTCTGAAGTTCCCTGTGGCTGTTACACAGCAAAACCTTCCTTAGGAAAGGGGCTGTTGATGCTGGGGTGCTACCTTGCCAATTTATGCCACTGGGTATGGCCTAATTTGTTACTTTCAACTGGAAAATATGTGCAGCTGGATGGAAAAAAAAAAGTTGCACTGTGAAACATCAAAATATTTTCTTTTGATTTTGCTTTGTTGATTTTTAAATTACACTTAGCTTACATCTTGAAACTTCAAACACTCTTGTCTGTAGAATGTGGAATTTTTCTACCTGAGAATATCAAAATGGATTATCATTTTTTTCACCTAAGATGTTTAGACAAAAACACTTCCCCTTTCCCACTAATCCTTTCCCACTAATAACTTGACAGCTTGGAACAATGAAAAAAAAATTGTTCAGTGAAAATTATTGCTGGACATTTTGAAGTCTTTTATCTGGATCAGGGACCTGCTGTGTGGGGTGCAACTCTGAGACTCTTGTCTTGAAAACAAAGCGACCCGTTCATCACCTGGTGTTTATACAGAAAATTTTCAACCCAGGGGTCAAAATCAGAAGTACATTAGAGCCAGCATTTGTTTACTGGCAGAAGATTGGTCTGTAAAATAGCGGTTTCTGTGGATTTTTAGCAGGTTCAACTGTTCTTTTGACTTCTCTCCAGACTAATAATGGGTGTTCAGATTTCCAGCTGAGTGCTCAAGGCTGGAAATAATTTTGCTCTCCTGCATCTCTTCCTTGCCTGCCCTGTCTGAGGCATGCACAGAGCACAGTCACTTGAGGGATTCTCTTCCAGGAGGAGTTCCCAGCTCAGGACAACTTCTGTCAACAACCAACATTTTTCAATGGCACAAAATATTCAGTTAAAACACCTTTCGACGTGTGCAATCAAATACTTTAAAGAGGAAACCCAAACTCCCTTTTCACTTCGCAGATAGCAGGGGTGCTCCTATCACAACCTGCCTAATAAAACCCCCTACCAAGGCTTTTGCAAGGCTTCAAGATTAATATTGATATAATGTCTCTATATTTCTACTTGGCACCTGTTGAATTGTTGTACTTGCCCATTAGCACTCCATTTAACATCAGAAGTCAGTTAATAAATTCTTCCTTCCTGCATAGGAAATTGACTAAAAGACACAAAATTAGCTTTTAAATTTTAAAGAATTAAGATCTCTACAACTCACTTTCTTCCTTTATTACATTACCTTGAAAATGAGTGTCAGGCTGCATTCTCAGCACTGCTATAACCTGGTAAGATTTCTTTTGCCTTTCAGCCCTTGCATTTAATAGATGGTGCGGAGGAACAATGTGCATCTTTTCTCAGCCTATGCCCTCAGGCAGTTCTCAGGAAAAAGCCCAGCTTGGCCAATTGTCCAGGCCTGAGGCCTGAGAGGTCAAAGAGTTCAGGCTTTTGTGCTGGGATGCTCTTCTTGGATTTCTTTACAGTCTTTGTCTGATAACAGATAAATAACTGTTGGTTTGGGTTTTTTTTTTTTCCCCTCTCTTCAACAAACACACATACGCACAAAAAAAGGAGTAGCAGCCCCCAAAAAGGTAAAAGGAGATGCTTTATTTCTTGGACACTTTTTATCATCTTTATTTTCAGATTAAAAAAAAAAAACCTCATTAGAAGCAACAATTAGCTATTTTGACATCTTAGCAGATAATCCTGGCTGTGTCTGCAGAGTCTTTCTGAGAGATGAACTATATATACCATGAACTATATACCATAAACCCAAACAACACCCAGATTTGGACCTCAGTGCTAATGCAAGAAGCTCCATACTGGCAGCATCAGCAGCTTTGGGCTTGGTGCCCAAACAACCTCTGAACTTTGCAATTTCTGCTCATTCTTGTTTCCACTAGGAACAGTTATTTCCGAAACATTATTACAGCCAGTCAGCCTCCTTCTGATCACATGTTACATACTCAAACTTTGAAACAACTTGCTTTAAAATATAGCTCTTTGTATCAAGAAAAGTAAAGAAAAAAAATCAGATGTTCAGTGTTTGGCTGGGACATGGAAGCAGAGAAGAGGCTACAGACACAATTTAATACAGTGCCAGTGTAATACAGACAGACGCACATAATTACTGCTGGTGGAAATCATTATTTCAATTTTGCTTTTATCTTCTTTTGCCTCATCAGTGATGTCTCTTTTATCAAGCAGTCTTTGAGGACTTAGGTGAATCTCATATGTCTCCTTCCTGGATATAACCCTATTTACCATCTACTAGGCACTCTCAGCTCACACTTGTTTTTCAGTCCAGCCAAAGGTTTGGGTTAAAAGGGGAAGGTTTGGCAAACCCCTGTTACTCCACAGCCTTGTTGTTGAAATCATAGAAGTCCAGAACCAGGGTGTGGAAAGCTGTATTGTATAAACACCCTAATGCATGACACATGACTAAGTGATAAATCCTGACACGTTTACAAAACAAAATGAAAATCTTCATTTGTCTTTAGGAAAGGGAAGTGCTCCCACGTGTTTAGACATCTGCACACTCAACATGTGGCAATTATTGCGCTGAGGAATTGGAGCACTTAACTGCTGCGGCAAATTAAGGCTCCAGTGATCAGTACCTTCTCGACACCACAAACAAAGCAATTGGTGGGTTTAGGGCTATTCACGTTGAGGGATGCTTCTGAATGGCTTAATCCCATCAATATCCTAAGCAGTATCAGTTGTTTCCATTTCGTTTCCGTTTCATTTGACTGTACATAACCATCGTATCCTAAAGCAGTTTGTAAGCCCTACTTTTCTATGTTTGCTTAAGTACTGAAATTAAATACACATAATGAAGCCATCTGCAATGAGCAGAATTAATAACTGGCATACCATATTGCTCTGAGATTGTTGACTATATAAACACATAGTGCACACACACACCCTGATCTCCAAAGAACTTGGCATTTCTCAAACTTTACAATGTTTGTTTGACTGTATCCCAAATTCTTAGTTCCCATGGGATTCTTATTTACTTAGACTGGAAAACTCACTACTAAGTTTATCTCACAAAATAATCTTTTAGCCTCCCTGTAAAAGGTCCTCTATTTAAAACAAAATTTTAAAAAATGCAACGTAATACACACTTCAAATAATTTGTTTGGGAAAATGGTCAAATGGGAATTGTAAAAGGCTGAAAGTGATTCATTGCAATGATGATTCTTCTTGTGTATCTGGATCAATCAGTCTCACACGTATAAGTCATCGCTAGCTACTCCTTTCAGAGTTGCCAGTATTTGTTTGTGGGTGCACAACGTTCTGGTGCATGGTTGTGATGACCTGGTATTATCTCCCAGGATTTTCTCCAAAAGCAAAGAGAAGCTAAGAAGCAATCAACATTGGATTGTACCTGTCTTCTATACAAACATGTAAGGATCGGATTATTAATGCCTTCTCGGGTGAACCTATGTTTGTCTTTATTTCACAAGCAATTTTCATATCAGACTGAAAAATCAGAAGAAAGAGCTCTGCTGAGCCAAGGTTAAACTGAACTTAGCCTTTGAACTTTTACCAAGAATGTAAAATTAAGTTTAAATTCACTTCTATGGAGTGACCTCTTTTGACAAATTATGGCATATATGCACGCACACACACGCACAAGCAAACACAAATATACTTACATAATCCAATCAAAACATCCATTTAAATTACCATAAATGGATTGCACATTTCTACATTTCCTTATAAATTGAATGTCACAAAGTAATAGTGATTAGGTAGCAATTGTATTATATCAGGTTTCTTTCCAGGTTACCAGACACCAGAGGAAGTACAGATAAGAAAATAAGTCTAAAATTGACATTTGTTTATTTTTTTTCATACTTACTAGTATGGTAACAAAGAAGCAAGTGAAAATGGGTCATATTGGATTAGAAACTATACAAAGAATTTGAGTCTGTATCTTGAAAAGCTCAGAATCTAACAAGAAAGGATAATTCCAATTAAATAAGTATCCATTCAGGTCCTTTGTTTTGTGAGTTTGCTTGATTGTTTAAATCTGTCTGGGTTAAGGGGGAGTTGTTTGTTTGTTTTTTTCAAGGTAAAATGTATCTTGTGAGCAAGATTATCTGAATTCCTCAGGGGATTAAAAATAAAAAAAGTCAACCACTTCATAGCCTTGGAGCAAGTAAATAGAAAAGCAGAATAGGGAAATAAAGGAAAAAGCAAATTTGGCCTTGAAGGTGTCAAAGCTCTAGTGATAAATGAGAAGCAACAAACAACGTAGGAAATTGCAACGGTGGTTTGGAGTTTTCTTTTCTTCGTTCCATCATTTCAGACTCGCCATTTCCTTTTGTTGGTGTGAATTATCAAACACCCTGGGTATACATCGGGCACCTGCTGCCTTATCAGATTGGCAGCAACATCTGACTCCCTATGAGGATGTCACTGACACCACTTCTTCACACAACCAGGAGGAGGTGTGCTGACATCAGCATCACCCCACACCAGTCACAACAAGGTGTCCTGAACCCACCCAAGAGGAGCTTCAGCCTCTTTCCCAGAAGATTCCACGTCACTTATGACATGTGGGAGAAGAACAGCTCTTGACCGCAGGAAGCCTGTTAAAAGCCAAACCTACATTTTGCCAAAGTGATTGGGAAGGCTTTTTGTTTCTCACAGCAAATGAGCCAAATTCTAGGGTTTAATTTTTTTTAATCTAAGTATATATATAAATATAATGCTTTGGGGCTGTTGCTAGCTGCAGAGAAATAAATCACTTTTTGTAAATCTACTTAAGCTGTTGGCTAGGGAACAATTTTCTGTTTGTGGCAGTTAATGATGTTCGCAGGCCTGAGAAAGGCCTCTTTGGGCCTGCTAAATTATTTGTGGTAGCAGGGCCATGTCACCACTGGCACCTCGCGCTGCTTTGCCCGCAAACATCTGTGTTCTGGTTGCTCTCCTGCCGCTGAGAGTGGCCAGGCTGCCCTCCTGTGCGTGAGCACCGTGCCAAGGAGGCAGGGATGCAGCCAGCTGGGCCAATGCACACTCAAGCATGGTTCTTAAAGAGTAACCAGGAGGCCTTTGTAGGGGAGTCACAAAGGCCCTTTTTATTTGTAGCCCATCTGGACACAACCAGCTCATTGCTGAGGCTGCAGCAATTGCAGCCTTTCCTCCAGGCGTGGTGGCACAGTGCTGAACACTACCCTGGTGCAGTGCAGAAGCCCAGAGCTTATCAGCTCAGGTCCTGTATCCACCCCTCAAGCAGCAAAAGCCCCTGCAGGGGGGATGCCTTGCTGGGACTTCTCCTCAGTGTCATGCACCCAGTAGGCCTGGAAAGGGAAGATGAAGGAAGGATTCTCAATGTCCCAGCAGTTACCACTAGTCTGTCTCCCATGTGGAGATCTCACCATGATGCCTCATGAACAGGATTTTGGGAGCCTCTCTCTGAGGGACACATTTTGGTGGAGCAGTTATCACTGACAGCTGAAGGAGGTCATTGACACTGGTTATGTCGCACCTATGAGTATCCTACACAAGTTAACATGAAGAAATCCCTGTCCTTTGAAGTGAAGCACAGTAGGTAAACGTTTTCCAAAAGACATTAAAAAAAAAATAATATAAAAAGCAAACATCCAAACCAAGTTATGAAATAAAATCAGTGCTTTTAATCATCTTGACATAGCCAGAGTATTGACAGGCTTCCCAACTGTAGGCCCTTTACATATCTGTGCAGCAGCAAGCAAATTGGGATGCATCTGCAGTACTGTGTTTTCACCATGTCTGTGTGTTGGGTTCCCTGCTTTCCTTCACGCTCTATTTTTCCTTAGGGGAGAGATGGAATATGCCAAAGAACTTGCCCGGAGCATGGCTACAGGAAAATAAAACCCTCATCTGTAAAAAGAAGTACTGCTTTTTCACCTGAGGATTGCACGGGCAGGCAAAACAACTGCGTGCAGTTGGCACATTCCTCAGTTGTGCACAGAGCTGTCGAGAGGACGAGCAAGAGGTGCAAGCCAAGCAGGGCAGATGTGCTTGAGTGCTTGAGGTGCACCAGCATTTTGGGGTTTCAATGAGTTAAAGCAACCCAGATTGGTAAGAATGGTTTTAGCAAAATCATTGCTTTCTTTAGCAACACAGGGGAATGACTTGCATCATCCCTTTGCTAGCACTTGTTTGGATAAACTGAGTGCCCGTGATTTAAAACCAGTGTGAGGAGAATCAGGCCCAATGGGTTTAAAATTTTCTATTAAAATGCTTACTTGCATTTCCTCAATAAATACAGTCTATTTTAGCGCATGGGAATTAACCTCTTTAATGGTGCGTGCTTCCTTCTGTTTGATGTGGGAGCTGGGTATTGATGTGTGGGTAAAGATTATGTGCTTGCTTCCATGGGACTGGAGCTGAGTGCAGACTGGGGGGACTGCTGGGAGTTTTATGGCAAGCAAATAAATTCCTCAACCACTCTTCACTGTATTGAGGAAAACCCAATTAAATCTGACCAGGGACAGCTCTAATTTGCTGTCCTGTTCTTTTGATATTATTACTGTGCTATATTTTTTTCACTAACTTCCTCCACCTCCAACCCTCAAGGGTAGCATGTCTACGTATTTCTGTTTTCTACAGTTACACTGTGTTTGGGACATGTGGTCACCCCTTCCTCCTGAAATAGTTGTGCATCTCAGACCCCCCCTCCAAAAATGTTTAAAACCAATTTATAATATATCCCTTGCAATTTGCATAGCTTTGTGGGCCTCAGTTTTCCATACACATCACTGCAATTTAGAAGTCTACAGGGTGCTTAAAAAGGATGCTAAAGGTTTCAGTTTTACTTGTGTAGATTTGGAATAACTTCTGCTATTTCTCCCATGTAGAGACATTCTTTGTAATCACTGAAAACAAATCTGGATGGCCAAATACATAGCTTAAGATAAAATCATACATAAACCCTAGAGAAAACTGGATTGGCAGCTAAATTTTATATATGGCCTTTATCTTCATCTCGCCTCATGTTTTTGAACTTGTAGGAAATTGGTGACACTTAGAAGCAGATGTGAGTTGAGTGAATTGGCCTTATTTGCAGTAACAAGAAGGAAATGTGTCAAAATGAGAGCTAAAACTCTTCCCTAAGCAATCCCAAACAAAACATTTAACTCTCTCTGGAAAAAAAAAAAAAGAGAACACAACATAGCCATGACAGATGTTGGTTACATTTTTAGTCACATCACTTAATGCAACACCAGGAAGAAATCAGAACTCTGGAGCCAAGCACAGCAAAGGATCAGTAGAAAAGGGTGTCAGGCTCAATCATCAAATTGTCTGAAGACCCAGGACCACATTTTAGTGAACTCGCTTAACATCAAAGCGAACATCTTGTGAAAATGTAAGTTTTCAATTGCAAAGTTTGCTCTGAAACTTTGGATTTATTCAAACCCCAACTCTAAAGCCAAACTCCAGAAACTGAGGTCCACATGTAATGAAGCCAAAAAGGAGGAAAAGTTGTATTGTGCACTAACTTCTGATAAGTGCAAATGAAAGGCAGGAGGTGTTTCCATCTCCAGTCACATACTGTAATTCTTTCCTTTTTCTTGGCAGGTTTATAAAAATGGACTTTAACTTGAAGAAAAATGCAATTTCTTTCTTTCTGTTGAAAGAGAAAATCAAAAGTGTGGATTGACAGTGACACCATGCCTGGCCTAGCACAGTCTGCCCATGGCACCAGACTGAATGTTTTATTTCTTCATGGTAAGGGCAGTTGAGGTATCACATTAAAAGTTTGCTAAAGAAGACCTTCACACGCTCTCTCAGGAAGAAAGCCAAAGGTCCTATTTGCCTAGAAGGGATCGATCTGATCTTTGTATATCTAGTTTAAAGGATATTATCCTGATAACTTTGCCAGACTTTGCATTTCCCATATTAAAGGTGACCTAGAGCCCAGAATTTAATTCACCAATAAAAAGATGTAAACAATCAGTTAAGCAAATTAATGAGAATAAAAGAAGAAAAAAAGACAAATCCCCCAAACAACTCTGCACATTTCACTATTAGACTAACTGAAATTAAAATTATTGTTTTCTTCCTCTAATACAGGAAATCTCATTGTATTTATAGCTGATGTCACAGGGTAAATTTTATTGAGAGCAGCATCGATTAAAAATAAATAAAATGAAATCAGCCACGCTGGTTCAGGTGAATGGAACAATAATAAAATATCCTCCCTTAAATATGACCAAGTTCTCATCACATACCCCAGGATTAAGCTGTGTGAATGGGCAACAGGAAAAACCCAGGAGTATCCGATTACAGGAAAGAGCTGCTATTTATTTATTTAATTTCCCCCTCCTTCTCACTCTGGAAGGGGGGAAAGAAAAAAAAAAAAACCCTTGTCGGTAACCGACTCCGAGAGCTGCCCCTGCTTGGGAGTTTGAACACAGGAGGAACAAGATAAATTCCTCAAAATTCTAATTGGGGAACAGTTGACTTAATTGGTGGCCATTTGGCAGACAATGGGAAAGAAGCCCTGGCTGGCAGCTGATGGCACCCCAGGGGGATATAACCTTGCAACAGGCCAGAAAGCTCTCAGGGACAGATTGTTTCCTGAGAAGAAACCATGAGACCAAGGGTTGGATTAACCCTCCAACTGTCAAGCTTTATTAGGAGTAATCAGGCTAGATATAGCAAGGGTTAAACACAGGAAACTGAACTGGCAATGATGACATATGTCTCTTTAAAAACAAGGAGAGCAAGGGAGGGGAGAGAGAGAAGGATTTGGGAAGAAAATACATCTAAATGAACCACGAGGTAATTCTTTCTGGTTCAGATGAGGTGTCCCCTGGCTGTTGGGTTTGCCTGCTCCAAGGTGCTGCATGTCACCTACTCCAAGAGTTTCTGGCTTTCCCTGGGTTTACAGGCTGCGCTTAATTCCTGATGGCTTCTTGTGCACAAGGCGGAGTTACTACTGAAAAGAAAGTGTTTCTGGTGTCTGAGGGTCTGATCCTGCACAGTGCTGAGCAGCCAGAACTCAAAGCCAAGAAAGGAGCAGGTATTTAAAGATGCACAATAGGCTTTTAAAAGTGGCTTCGTGTCTTACTCCCAAGATGTGCAGAATTGCAGACAGAGGTTTTAATAAATCAACGGATTAAGCAAAAATTAAATCAGCTCCCAAGATTTGGGGATTTATGAATCAGAGGCAGCCCAAATACTTAAAAAAAACCCTGCTGTGTTCCTTGCACACCTCAGTCCCTTCTGGCCAGACTGTGGGCACATTTTCTGGATGGAAAAAGCAGATTGCCATGAGACTATTTTAGGTGCCTGAACTCTTTAGCAAACACATCAGGAGCATCCCAACAGCTCAGCTTTCATCTTTTTCAACGCATAAAATGGCAGCCTATTTATATTTGTAACACACATGTACAGTAGAAAAGAAGGAAGGAGGGGGTTTGTGTATGTGTATATTATTTTCATGATTTAAAATAGAAACAATTAACCTTAGGGTCAGGCATTCCCAGGCAGTTAATGACCACCTGGATTAAAAGCCCTCAGCTTTGCCTCAGGCCCTCAACTCCTGCAGTCAGTCATTAACTGCTGGAGATTCCCCTCCTGTCAAAAATCATTGTTTAATTATAAAGATGGGACTGAACCCAAATTGTCACTCTTTTTTGCCCCTGATTTTTGGAAAAAGTCAGAATTTGAATTCAGATCCAAGCACTGCTGTTTAGGGGCATCTCCACTTAATTATAAACCTATCAGTTAATTACTGGCTATAAATTTCTGACACCCAATTGGTTATTCGACAGCTTGCTAACACTGCAGCAGAGCTTGTATTTTGGTCAGAACAGAGTGTCCATGGCAACTCACTGGCCAACATAGGGAAAAGGTAATTGCTGGAGTTATTTCTCCAGTTTCTTCATGAAAGTCACTGCCAAATCCCATTCCAAGTATGCAACATTGCAACCCAGTTTGGGAGTTTCTTGCCTGCTTGTGTCTCTGACTTAAAGATCTTCTGCTTCCCCCAAATGCTGCAACAGGTCGTTACTTCCAGGCGTTTTTCTCAGTGGTTTCAGGATGCCAAGGGAAGCAAGGGACCAATCTCCAGCCCCTTCTCCCACCATAGCTGGTCTGAGATCACTGCTCTGCCAGCTGTGAGCCTCCAGAAAAGCCAACAGCATAACTTTTTTTTCTATATTAAACATTAAAGAAAGAAAAGACCAAAATAATATTTTAAATTTTAAAAAGAAAAAAAAAAAAAAGAAGCCAAAAACAGAAGAAGAGAGAAAAGGGTACCTGGGCATGTGAGGTATTTCACTTGTGTTTGAAACCAAGATAGGAACCGCCAGCTGAAAACCCACTGCGGAGGTTTGACCTTTACAATGGAAGGTTGCAGAAATCCAATTTGATCTGTAGTCACCTGTCTGCCTCTGCCCCTTTCCTGAAATGTCAATCTTGTGGGGAAATTTGGTTATATAAGAGAAGAAAAATCCTCGTAGGCAAAACCAAGGAAACTGCTCTTAAACACAGTCCTTTCAATTCATATTCATTCCCAGTGAGTGTGGCAAAGCAGGCCACAAGTCTTCTCCAGCTAGGGAATTTGAATGGAAGCAGCTCATACACACTCAGCAACTGCCTGGTTCAGTGGGAATTTTTAATTTAGGACTAAGAGAGAGAAATTGCCAGCAACAGATCCAATGCAGCGTGCAACACGGATTTTAAAGGGGGAAAAACGTGTGAATGGCACCAGATATCACTTGAAAAAAGCAAATAGTGTCTTTGATTCTCACTGTATTTCGGCAATGTAATTGAGCAGACATATGTTCAGAAAGGGCTCGGGTACCAAAATAGTACCACAGCACTCAGTAGGCATTCAAGTCTGAAATCCAAACTGGCAAGCTGGGAACTGCTGCCCAAGCAAGGACTGAGTTGTCCTGAAAATCCCCCCAGAGAGAAAATTCCTTTCCCCCCAGCCCCAACCTGATGGGGTGGGACCCCCCCCGCAAACCATCCAGCCTCACCCCTGGGTGCTGAACTACTCTGCACAGAGGCAGGAAGGATGAATACAGTGGGGAGAGCATTCAGGGCAGTGGATCCTGGGAGAATCAAAGCGTCTGTTTGCTGCTCTGACTCAGGCCATCTCATGATACATCTGTTCTTTGCCTTTCTAATTCTTATTTAACTAATCAGCAAACTATTTGATCGGAAAATAGAGTTTGAAATGAAACGTATGAGAAGCCTGAATTTCCCCAGGGCTTTACCCAGGTGACAAAACCTGGCTGAAGCCCTGTCTGCTTCCCCTCTCCCCTTTGCAGCTAGCAGCTAAAGCAGATCTAAAATATCCAGGATTGCACCCAGACTGATATATTGTCTTTGTTTGCCAGTCGCCTGACAGTCCAAGCAGAGTCAGGTCCCTGCGACTCGGTCCTTACAATTTGCATTCTCAGTGTACAGTCCTGCCTGGCACTTCCCATCTAATAACTGTGCCTTTTGTTTATCTATAATCCACCCCTGTCACTGGATACCTGTAGTGCACCTTTATCTCTAGGCTTCGTATCTCCTGTACAGAGACCATTCAGCCCTGGGGCTTGTCAGTTTTATGATTCATGGGTATATTGTACCTAAGATCCTACAAAGAAGGTCTTGAAGTAATTTAAAGGGAAAAAAGAAAAAAAAAAAAAAGGAAAGAAAACAGGTATTTCAGATGGCATGCTGTGTGAAAGAAATCCCTTATTGACTAGTCTAATCTTGTATAATGTAATCTAATAATAAAGCCTGTTCCCAGAGGTACTGCTCAATAGATGTTATAGTGTTAAAACATGTTTTATGCTGTGTTCTGAAACATATTAAGTGTAACAAAATTGTCCAGCTACTTCCTACATACCAGCTACTAAATATGGCATGGATGCTGTCAATAAAGTAAGCAGTTACTATATTTTAGATTTCTCCGAGGCATAGGATTCAGTTATACTTTCAGTAATCAATTAATTGGCTGCTCATTACTGGCACAGATTGCTCACAGCCTTCCAGGCTCCCTCCCTCTCTGCAGCGGGTGTTGGACCATGCAGAGCATCCCGCCCTGCACGCCGAGCCCATCGGTCCAGAGGATGCCAGCCCACTGCCTGCTGCTTTAGATGCACATCATCCTTCCTGAGCTGGGAACCACTTCACAGCAGGGCTGGATAGAAAAGGTTCTCTGCAACCCTGCCATGCGTTCCTCCAAGGCTCGAGTGGCTAAACTTTACTCAACGACCTGGGGCAGGTTGAGTAGGCTGTCCAGATTTTGGAGCAGCCTTTGCCTCAAGCATCATATCAAGTTCTTGTTTTGGACCTAAGAACATAAAAAAACTCCTCCTAGGGATTCTTTCCAAAAATAAAAGGCAGGGACACCCCATGTTCCCAAATCACACCATTGCCAAAATGCGGTGTAGAGATGCCACACAAAGAACTGCCTGACCAAAGGACTGTCTAGCTGTGGGGCTGGGATGCACTGCAGGGATGGGAATGATACACAGAGGGGAAAAAGAGCAGGAACTTATTCAGCTGGGTTCTTTGCCACTGGAAATGGCCGTGTAATGACACTCCAACCAGCACTCCTAGAAGGTACCAGACAGCACTGAAACAGCCACTCTCCCCTGCGTGGGGAGGGGGTCAGTACATGCTGCTGGCAACCCAGCCCAGGCAGAAATTTCCAAGTGACCTTGGTGACAAAAGGCTTTGTCTTTCTGAGATGTTTGTCAAACTCTGGGTCCCATCCTCTTTCTCAGTACATGAAATTTCTTTGAACAGCTGCTTGTTTTTTTCAGTGTAGTAGTAGATTAAAAATTATATGTCTGGGGTCTCTTATGATTATTTTTTATTGGGTGTGTGACTCACACAGAGTTGTTTCCATTCTTTGATTAAATGAATGCGACTTTAGAACTAAGTTTTTAATAATAAATGTTGTATTTACAAATTCATAATTTGCAAATACTCTCCAGGCTTCTTTTAAATTGCTGTTTTCATGAAGACTTCTCTCAGCAAACTGACTTGTACAAGTTTGATTTTATTTGTAGAAAGCAGATACAAATGGGAGTGAAGGTAAGAAAAGATAATCCTGTTGGGTATTTTCTCTTGAATAAAAATTCTTGGGAAATTAGTTGTTAATCCTTTCAAAAGTGTAGGGAATATTCCAAAATAATTTTATTGTTGGCATATAAAATGACAAATTAAATCTAATATATTTGGACAATAGTGATACTACTGACACTAATATTATACTACTGATAGATTTTAATAGCAATAATTAGTACAAATATTATTAGTGACTTAATTGCCTGATCTGTAGATACACACATTAGAAATTAGCACAACAGAGAGCAGAATTATGTACTGACATCTGTATCTTCCATATCATGATCATAAAAGCATGCATGGAGTCTATGTCAAAAGGTGTAAGAGTTCTCCTGAAAATTATACCAACAGCTGTTTTGAAGTGCCAAGATACATATTGCTCCTTCCAGACATGAGAAATAGAGAAGCATTGGCCATGAACAAATATGAATAAGTAAAACAGATTCTCGGCATATTTTATATATGCAGTTGTTACTAGCATATGAGAAACACTGCCTTACAATATGTGACATATCATGACACAATTAGCTATTATTTATCACAATAACAATCCAAATTGTGTCCTCAATATTCTCAATTGTTTATTTATATTAAATACAGGCATCCCATGTAAAGTAGAAATCAATCAATATATTGTAATTAATATAATCATACCTCTCTATAAGGCTAGCAGGTGTGTCAGATATAGACAGAGATGCAGGTTCTATAGCTCCTTAATACAAGATATTCATGTGGTTGCAGGGCCTGAAATACAGACAGAAAATACAGGTATATATTAAGTAATATTAAGCACAGATATATCTTTATGGACCATGCAATTGTTACCCTTTATGTAGACCCAGCATCTTTTCAGAATACAGTAGAATTATCACTCTAGAAAACATTATGTGTTGACATCCAATTGGTACTTAACAATAAAACAATTGCCTTATTTAATCTAAATTAAATCCCGTTTAAGGTAAATTTAATTTAAAATGTGGCTTAAATGGCTCACAAGAGTGACAAATGCCTTGAACGAAGCAGTCTCAAATCATTTGTACTGTTTTATTATTTCAGCCAGATAGCATTTTATTATTTTTATATTATTATTTTAATTTGATATCCCGTCTGCTTGCATAGAGCTATATGAACCACCAGAATTACTGAGCTGTCAGATGCTTCCCAATTCCAACCCAGAGCTGCTAACATTCCTCAAAAACTTCTCTGAGCAGACAGAGTCATCACATCTTTTGACCATTTCATTTCAGGATTCATTTTACACAGCTGGAGCTGAGCTGTTCTGAGAATGAGACAGACACAGAACAGACCCTGGGCCAGTAAAAAATAAATAAATAAATAAATAAAGAAATAAATAAATAAATAAATAAATA